>JAAGWI010151308.1:0-23741 GCA_012274505.1 Galium porrigens var. tenue
GGGATGACAAGGTTTGCTGAACGAGTCTTGACCCTAGTCGACCTTCGCGGCGAAATCGAGCAATCGCCTTACTTCCTTGGCATCAATCGCCCCGGTGAATCCATCGAAGGAGAAGTCCACGACATCGGAGCGGCCATCTTCGCTCGGGAACTCCAGCACGACGGCATTCGCGGTGGAGCTTCCGGGGACGAAGACCACGATGCGTGGCATAAAATCGTCCTTCTTCGGCGGGGTCGCGAGCTTCGAACGATCGCAGATCCGGCGCGCAAACCGCTCCCAGATCGGGGAACCGCGGATTACTCTGAAACCTTCTCCCCGCTGGACGATATCGTCCGGGCCCGGCTGGATCCTGAAGGTTGCGGCGGGCCGTATCACACGAATCTCGATGATGTCCGAAGGACTCTGCGGCCGGCAAAGTTCCGGCGTCGCCGCGGATTGCGCCTGGCCGGCGGAACCGCCGGCCTGCCCCCCGAGCGCGACCATGACTGCGAACAGCGCGAATATCACGCGCATGATCGCCACTCTCCCGTCGCTGCCAGCCGTATCAATGCCTGTCCTCAAGAGTCAGCTTGTTGTTTCTCAAGTGGAACACGCTCACGGCCGGCAAGCGGATATTGTCGGAGGCGCCGCGCGAGAAATTGATGACGATGTCGGCGTCAACGGACCTTCGGCTCCTGGCACAGTACATTACTTCCACGGCATCGATTTCTCGCGACCGGGCAACCCCCTGGATAACGCTGCCGGCACCGGGAACCGCCTTCCCATCGACCGACAGGGCCATGAACTTCGAGGGATTGCCCCGATAGCCGTTCCGATACCGTAGCGCGACGATGCCACCCCCGCACGATGCCGATATCGTCGTGTCCACGCGCTCCGGCGCCCTGCGGCCGATGTCCTGAGCGCTTGCGGATGGCACGCCGAGCGCAGCCATGGCGGTGCCAACCAGCTTTAGCCACATGACTGGGCACGCTCCCTTCCTGCCAAGCCGACGCCGTTCTGACGGTCGGTTTCGTTGAGGGCCTTGATGCCATCTCTATCGGAAAGCTTGAACTCGCGGACGGCCCCTCGCGCGTCCATCAGCCAGAGCGATGGATCGGCGGTGCCGGTCTGCTGCGACAGTTGACCCAATGCAGCCCAGATCGCCGACCATATCAAGAGGGAGGGGCGGCTCATCCTGACGCCACAGGTGAAGGGGGCCTGACCTGTATGCCATCGATCTCACTCGAAAGAGACGGCGCCGCGATAGACAGTCATTACAAGCGGACGGCTGGAGGCCTGACGTGACCTGATCGGGAAAGAAATTAAGAAACGGACTGACCCTGAACCCATCGCGCTGCAATCAAGCACCGCCACCTTATCAAGTGTACGACTTGAAAATCTCTTTCGAACCTTGTCAATGGCCGATTTACCTACCGGTGCACCATCGTAGCTTATCTCGATTTGCCTCAGGCCTGTTTTCAGGGACGGAAACTGATCGACTACGAGCTTCGATCGCCCGGTCGCGCAAATTCCCTCAGCACTCAAAGTGACTTGAATAGGCAGATGTTTCTGCGTTGTCGCCACGCTTTGATAGGTTGTCAACGCCAGGAGAAGGGGCATCGTCGATTCTCCAGATATCACCCGGTTCACTAATGTTTCTACGTTACATCCAGAATACACGGCATCACTGTCGAACCCCGTCCGCGGGTTCAACCATCCCGGCCCACACCGCCAATCACAGCCGGCTTCCACCAGGATCGACTACATCCTCCGCAGCAGGATCGCCGGGTCCCGGCCCCGGGGCCGAGGATCGCAGGATCACCCACTATTGGCGCCGCGCTCCGCACCTGCGAGAAGGCGCCGACTGGATCGAAAGGGCGCAGCGATGGAATGCCGGCACGTGATGACCGTCAACCAGGTCACCCCCAGCGCCCACGGCTGCGAGGAGTGTCTGAAGATCGGCAGCCCCTGGGTGCATCTGCGCCTGTGCCGCGCCTGCGGCCATGTCGGCTGCTGCGACCAGAGCCCGCACCGCCACGCCACCGCCCATTTCCACGCGACTCGCCACCCGATCATCGAAGGCTATGACCCGCCGGAAGGCTGGGGCTGGTGCTATGTCGACGAGACCATGGTTGAACTGCCGGACCGGACACCCCAGCTGGGGCCCATTCCGCGCTACATCTGATTCCCCCGGAGCTTCCATGACCACCCCCCTGCCCCAGGCCGCCGGCACGGCACCGGACCGGCTCGGCCGCCCGCTGATCTTCGCAATGGCCGCCGCCACCGGGATCGCAGTCGCCAACATCTATTATTGCCAGCCGATGCTGGGGGTGATGCAGCGCGACCTGCCCGGCGAGCTGACCGTGCTGGTGCCCACCGCCACCCAGATCGGCTATGCGCTGGGCCTGTTCCTGCTCGTGCCGCTGGGCGACCTGGTCGAGCGCAAGCGGCTGATCGCGATCCAGTTCGTCGTGCTCGCCGGGGCGCTGATGCTCGCCGCGATCGCACCCAGCGCCGCGCTGGTGATCGCCGCCTCGGTCGCGGTGGGCTTCGCCGCCACCGTGGCGCAGCAGATCGTGCCGCTCGCCGCGCACCTGGCCGCGCCGGAGCGGCGGGGCGCGGTGGTGGGAACGGTGATGGCGGGGCTGCTCTGCGGCATCCTGCTCAGCCGCACCCTGGCCGGCTTCGTCGCGGCGCATGCCGGCTGGCGCGAGATGTTCTGGCTGGGCGTGCCGCTGGCGCTCGCCGCGGGCGGGACGATGGCGCTGATCCTGCCGCACAGCGCGCCGGATTCGGACCTGCGCTATCACCAGCTGCTCCGCTCGCTCGGCGGACTGTGGCGCGAATTTCCGGCGCTGCGCCGCGCCGCGATCACCCAGGGCCTGCTCTTCGCGGCGTTCAGCGGCTTCTGGACGATCCTGGCGCTGCGCCTGCAGCAGCCCGCCTTCGGACTGGGCGCCGAAGTGGCGGGCCTGTTCGGCGTGGTTGGGGCGGTAGGCGTGCTCGCCGCCCCGATCGCCGGGCGCATCGCCGACCGCAAGGGGCCGCGGCCGGTGATCCTGCTCGGCGCCGCCGCGGTGCTCGCCGGCTGGGCGTTTACCGGTCTGTGGCCGTCGATCGCCGGCATGGTGATCGGCGTGCTCCTGCTCGATTTCGGCGTGCAGGGCGCGCTCGTCTCGCACCAGCACATCGTCTATGCGCTGCGGCCCGAGGCGCGGGCGCGGCTCAACACCATCTTCATGGGATCGATGTTCGTCGGCGGCGCCACCGGATCGGGCCTGGCGACCTGGGCCTGGGCGCTGGGCGGCTGGGGCGCGGTGTCGCTGCTCGGCGCGGGGGTCGCGGCGATCGCGTTGGGGGTCCAGTTCATGGACAGGGGCCCGCGCGCCTAGGCCTCGCGCACCCGCAGCGTCGCCAGCGCCGCCAGCCCCATCACCGCGGCGGCGATCGCCATCGTCCAGATCGGCTCGCCCGGGAACAGGTGGCGCATCACCGTGCCGATCACCGTGGCGACGAGCAGCTGGGGGATGACGATGAAGACGTTGAACAGGCCCATGTACACGCCGAGCTTGGCCTGGGGCAGCGCCGAGGCGAGGATCGCATAGGGCATGGCGAGGATCGAGGCCCAGGCGATGCCGATCCCGATCTCGGCGGCGAGCAGCAGGTTCGCGTCGCGGATCACCAGGAAGCTCGCATAGCCGAGCCCGCCGAGCGCCAGCGCGATCGCATGGGTGCGCACCTTGCCGACCCGCGCGGCCAGCGGGCGGAGCAGGAATAGCGCTGCGACCGTGGCCACGGCATTGTAGGCGGCGAACAACATGCCCACCCAATTGCCTGCCGCATTATAGCCCGCGCTCGCCGGGTCGGGAGCGCGGAAGACATATTGCGCCACCACCGGCGTGGTATAGATCCACATGATGAACAGCGCCGACCAGCTGAAGAACTGGACGAGCGCCAGCCGCTTCATCACCGGCGGCATGCCCGAGAAATCGCCCATGAGATCGCCGAGGATGCCCGCCCTGGTCACCGCGGTAATCATCCGGGCGAGGCCATAGGCGGCGAGCAGCCCGGCCAGCAGATAGAGTTCCTTCTCCAGCTCCAGCGCAAAGACCAGCGCGCCGAGCGCCGCGCCGCCGACCAGCCAGGGCAGGCCCGCGCCGATCGTGGCGGGCGGGGCCGGATGCGCGGCGGGCGCCGCCTCGCCGTCGAACGCCGCGATCTCATCGGGCGAATATTCACGGGTGGTGAACACGGTCCACAGCACGGCGAGCAGCAGCGCCGCGCCGCCCAGATAGAAGCTCCAGCGCACTGTATCAGGCAGGCCGCCGCCCGCCGCGACATTGGACACGCCGAACCGGTCGAGCAGGAACGGCGTGGCCGATCCGATCACCGCGCCGGCGCCGATGAACGCCGTCTGGATCGCATAGCCGGCCGTGTGCTGGCTCTTGTCGAGCATGTCGCCCACGAATGCGCGGAACGGCTCCATCGAGACGTTGAGCGAGGCGTCGAGCACCCAGAGCAACAGCGCCGCGGCGAGCAGCACCGGCGCATTGGGCATGGCGAACAGCGCCAGCGTCGCCAGCACCGCGCCGGCCAGGAAATAGGGGCGGCGCCGGCCCAGACGGCCCCAGGTCCGGTCCGAATAATGGCCGATGACCGGCTGGACGAGCAGCCCGGTCAGCGGGGCGGCGATCCACAGCAGCGGGAGGTTGTCGATGCTCTCGCCCAGCGACTGGAAGACGCGACTCATGTTCGCGTTCTGCAGCGCGAAGCCGATCTGGATGCCGAGGAAGCCGAAGCTGATGTTCCACAGCCCGGCGAACCCCTGGCGCGGCCGCCCCCCGGCTGAAGTCACCGGCGGCGCGCCTTGGCGGCCGGCGCGACGAAGCGGATCGCCTCGCCGCCGCCCGGTGCCAGCGCGATCGTCAGCGTGTCGCCCTTCTGCACCGGCCTGCTCTCGATCGTGATCGAATGGCGGGCCGCGGTGCGATAGTCGGCGCCGGGGCCGTCGCGATAGATCTCGGCGACATAGGTCTTGCCCGCATCGAGGAAGTCGAGCGTCACCACCGAGCTGCGCGCCTGCTCGTCGCCCACCGCGCCGAGATACCAGTCGTCGCTGCCCCTCGCCTTGCGGGCGATCGTCGCATAATCGCCCACTTCGCCGTTCAGCACGCGAGTGTCGCTCCAGTCGGTCGGCACGTCGCGGATGAACTTCATCTCGCGCGGATATCTGGCATAGGTCTCGGGCGTGTCGGCGACCATCACCACCGGCGAATAGAGCACGACGTAGAGCGCCAGCTGCTTGGCGATGGTCGACTGGATGTCGGAATCGTTCGAACCCTTGAGGCTGAGCACGCCGGGGGTGAAGTCCATCGGCCCGCCCATCAGCTGGGTGAACACCAGATTGGCCTCATGCTCGGGCGGGTTCTTGCCGTCCCAGCTGTTATATTCCATCCCGCGTCCGCCCTCGCGCGCGAGCCAGTTGGGCCAGGTGCGGCGCAGGCCGGTGTCCTTCACCGGCTCATGGCTGTCGATCGCGACATGATATTTGGCCGCGGTCTGCACGACGCGCAGATAGTGGTTCACCATCCACTGCCCCTCATGCCATTCGCGGTGCTGGGTGCCGTCGGCGTCGGTACGCTCGATCTCGCCGGCATCGGTCACATAGCCGGTCTTCACCACCGGGATGCCGTGATCGCGGGCATAGCCGAAGGCGCGGTCGAGCTGGCCGTCATAATGGCTGGCCGATCCGCCGGTCTCGTTATGGCCGATCAGATAGACGCCCTTCGACTTGGCGTAGCGCTGCAGCGCGACGGCGTCGAAATCCTCGGTCGGCTGGTCGAAGTTCATGTCCTTGCCGTTGCCGAACCAGTCGCCGTCCCAGCCGACGTTCCAGCCCTCGACCAGCACCCCGGGGATGCCGTTGGCCGAAGCGAAATCGATATAGCGCTTCACATTGGCGGTGGTGGCGCCGTGCCGGGGGCCGCGCGACCAGGTCCATTTGCCGGTGATCATGTTCCACCAGACGCCGGCGAACTTGCCCGGCTTGATCCAGGAAACGTCGCCCAGCTTGTTCGGCTCGTTGAGGTTGAGCGTCATCCGGCTGGCATAATAGAGACCGGCCGCATCGTCGGCGATCGCCAGGGTGCGCCAGGGCGTCGAGAAGCCCGCATCGCGCGACACCTTGGGCGCGGCCGAGCCAGGCGTGAGCGACGCAATGAAGACATTGCCCTGCTCGCGGCGCAGGTTCATCCCGGCATAGTCGATCAGCGCGGCCTCGTGCACCGCGACATGCGTGCCGCTGGCCAGCTTGATCGTCATCACCGTCTGCGCGGTGCCGACCGCGTCGAGCGGGGTCTTGTTGTAGAGATATTCCTCGCGGTTCCACAGATAGGCCGGCTTCCACCAGGCGGTGCCGGACTCGGCAAAGGCGAACTCGGTCAGCTCGTCGGCGATGTTGACGCGCTTCAGATTGGGCTGGGCGGGCAAGGTGTAGCGGAAGCCGACGCCGTCATCGAAGATGCGGAAGGTGACGTCCATCTCGCGCTGGAGATCCTTCTTTTCGCGCAACCGGACAGTCATCTCGTTATGGTTGTCGCGGATGGCGCTCCACTCGCCGAAGGGCTGGTTCCAGCTCGCGTCGGACGTGTCGCGCATCGTCTCCACCAGCGCCATGTTGCGGTCCATCTTGGGCGCGTCGGTGAAGAGGAAGCCGAGCCGGCTGTCGGTGAGCAGCGGCTTGCCGGCGCGCTGCACGGCATAGCTCGCCCGCCCCTCGCCATCGATGCTGACCGTCACGGTGATCCTGCCGTCGGGCGATGCGGCGCGGGCGACGACATTGCCCTCCAGCTTCTGCGACAGATCATCCTGCGCGAGCGCGGGCGGCGCGAAGGTGACGGCGGCGAGCGCGAGAGTGAGGGGGGCGAGCTTCATGGTTTCTCCTCAGGCTTCGTAGCGGGCGATCAGCCCGGAATGGGGTGCGAAAGTCCAGCCGCCGACGCTGCCGGTAGCGAGCAGGACGCGCCAGCGCCCCGCCTCCCCGGGCGTCCAATACTGCACGGCATCGCCCAGGTTGAACAGGCAGAGCAAGCGCTCGCCCTCCGCTTCGCGCTCGAAGGCGAGCAGTTCGCCCGGCGCATCGAGGAAGACGATGTCGCCGGTGCGCAGCGCGGGCGAGGCGCCGCGCAGCGCCAGCGCCCGGCGCGTCCAGGCGAGCAGCGACGCCGGATCGCCATCCTGCACGTCCACCGCCAGCGCGGCATGGTTGGGGCCGAGCGGCAGCCAGGGCTTGCCGCTGGTGAAGCCGAGCTCGGGTGCCGCCGCCGACCAGGGCATCGGCGTGCGGGCGCCGTCGCGCGACAGGGTGCGCGGCCAGTTGGCGATCGCCTCGGGATCCCGCAGCGCCTCGAACGGGATCTCGACCTGGTCGAGCCCCAGCTCCTCGCCATAATAGAGGAAGATGTTGCCGCGCAGCGCCGCGAGCAGCAGCATCTTCATCCGCGCGAATGCATCCGCGTCGCCGGGCCCGGCCCAGCGCGACACGGCGCGCGGCGCGTCGTGATTCTCGAACGCCCAGCTCGGCCAGCTGCCGCCGGCCGGCCAGTTACGCAACGCCTCGCGCACGCCCGCCGCCGTCAGGCGGGCGGCATAGAGGAAGTCGAAGCCATAGGCGGTGTTCAGCCGGTTGTTGCCCGCGGTGAACAGCTTCATCTCGCGATCCGCATCGGCGCCGCCCACTTCGGCGACAGTGAAGCGATCGGGATATTCGTCGAACACGCCGCGCAGCCGCTCGAGAAAGCCGGGGATATCGGCATGGCTCTGATTGTAGATGTGGCGCTGGAAATCGAACGGGCGCGTCCGCGGCGTGCCGTCGTCGGGCGCCGGCGGATTGTCGCGGAACCGGGGATCGTGCATCGAGAAGTTGATCGCATCGATGCGGAACCCGTCCACGCCGCGATCGAGCCAGAAGCGCGTGATCGCGAGCAGCTCCGCCTGCACCTCGGGATGGTGGCAGTTGAGCTGGGGCTGCTCCTTCAGGAAATTGTGCAGATAATATTGGCCGCGCCGCGCGTCCCAGGTCCAGGCCGGGCCGCCGAAGACCGATTGCCAGTTGGTGGGCGGCGAGCCCTCCGGCTTCGCATCGTGCCAGACATACCAGTCGGCCTTGGGATTGTCGCGGCTGGCGCGGCTCTCGACGAACCAGGCATGCTGATCCGACGTGTGCGCCCAGACCTGATCGATCAGCACGCGCAGCCCCAGCGCATGCGCGCGGGCGATCAGCGCGTCGAAATCGGCGAGCGTGCCGAAGATCGGATCGACGTCGCGGTAATCGGCCACGTCATAGCCGAAATCGGCCATCGGGCTCTTGAAGAAGGGCGAAAGCCAGATCGCATCTACGCCAAGGCTGGCGATGTGATCGAGCCGCGCAGTGATGCCCGGCAGGTCGCCGATACCGTCGCCGTTCGAATCGAAGAAGCTGCGGGGATAGATCTGATAGATGGCCGCGCCCCGCCACCAGGGCTGCGCATTCCGGGATTCCGCTTTCGCGGCAAGCTGGTTCACGGTTTCGTCTCCGCCGCGCACACCGCATATCCGAGCGGCGGCAGGGTGATGGTAAGGGAGCCAGGAGCACTGGCCGTGGCGGCGCAGCTTCCGGCAAGCGGATGGAAATGGGTGGAGCGCACCTCGACCTGGACCTGACGAGTCAGCGGCTCGGCCGCGGTATTGAAGGCGAGCAGCACTTCGGCCCCGGTAGCCGGATCGAAGCGCGAAAGGGCGAGCAGGCCTGGCTTGTCCTCGCGGGCGCGCAGCAGCTGGCGACCGCGGGTGAGCGCCGGGGTGGCGGTGCGGAGGCGCGCCAGCGCGGCGATCTCGCGGAAGATCGGATGGCTCTCGTCGAAGCGCGGCGTGGCGGTGGTGGCGTCGGTGCCCACCAGCTTGCGGGCGTTATAGGCCGCGACCTTGCTGCCGAACTGGTCCTCGCGCGCATCGACGTCGATCGCGCCGCCGGCGAAACCCTGTTCGTCGCCGGCATAGATGGTCGGCACCCCGCGCAGCATGAGCAGCAGCGCGTTGGAGAGCAGCACGCGCCGGAGCACTTCGTCCTCGCTCGCCTGGGGAAAGGCCTTGCGGACGAACCAGGCGAAGCGGCCATTGTCGTGGTTGCCGGTGAAGGTCGGCAGCATCGCGGCGGTCCCGGCGCCGCCCGCATAGAGCACATCCCCGTCGAACAGCTTCTCGAACACATCGGTGCCCTTGGTCCCGGCAACGCTGTCGAGCACTGCCTGGCGAAAGGCGAAATCGAGCACCGAGGGCAATCCGGCGGTGATCGAATAGCTCGCCTGGGTGGCCGGATCGGCGACTTCGCCGAAGATGTGGAAATTCGGGATGCCCTTCGCCCTGGCCCGCCCCAGCATCGCGGGAACGAAGCCCTGCCAGAATTCGGGGTTCACGTGGCGGGCGGTGTCGATGCGGAAACCGTCGACGCCGAACCGGTCGATCCAGCTGCCATAGATGTCGATCATGCCGGCGAGCACGCGCGGATTCTCGGTCATCAGGTCGTCGAGCCCGATGAAATCCCCCATGGTCGAATTCTCGCCGGCGAAGGTCGAGTCGCCGCGATTGTGATAGTAGATCGGATCGTTGAGCCAGGCGGGATGCTTGGCCGCCTTCTCCGCCTCGGGGACGAAAGGCGTATAGGCGTAGCCCGGATCGGTCAGCTTCGCGAAATTCTCAGCCGTCTGGACCGCATCGCCCGCGAAGCCCGGATTGATCGGCGCGCCGCTCACGCCGCCGCGGCGCTGATAGGGATAGTCCGCCCGGCCGCGATAGGGGCAGGCGCTCGCGCCCACGCACTCGCGATACTGGATCACATCGGCCGTGTGGTTGGCGACGATGTCCATATATACCTTCATGCCCCGGGCATGCGCGGCGTCGACCAGCGCCTTGAACGCCGCATCGGTGCCGAAATGCGGATCGACATGGGTGAAATCGGTGATCCAATAGCCGTGATAGCCCGCGCTCTGCTGGCCCGGCCCGCCCTGGACCGGCTTGTTCACGAAGATCGGCGCCACCCAGATCGCCGTGATGCCGAGCGCCTGGAGATAGGGCAGCTTCGCCGTCAGCCCCTGAAGGTCGCCGCCATGATAATAGCGCGCGTCGCCGGGATCGAAGCCGGTCCTGCCGCGATCGCCGGCCAGCCCGCCGCGATCGTTCGACGGATCGCCATTGGCGAAGCGATCGGGCAGGACGAAATAGATCACTTCGTCCTGCGGCAGGCGCGCGCGGAAATCCTGCGCGGCGGCGGGGGCCGCGGACAGGAGCGCAAGGGCGAGAGCGGTTCCCCGGCGAAGGCCGGGGCCCAGTTGCGGAGGAGCGGGAGAGGTAGCCTTCCCCATCGAACGCCGTGGCAACTGGGCCCCGGCCTTCGCCGGGGAGCAAGTTTGCCGGATATTGCGCCAGCGGATTTTCATGCCGCCACCCCCGCGCAATGCTGCGCCACATAGGCGGCGTGATCGGACATCTGGCCGACTTCACGCGCGTTCAACAGTTCGATCAATTCGAGATACTCCGCGATCTGCTCGCGCGGCGGCGGATCGGCGAGCGGGTGGTGGCCGGCGGCTGCGATCCCCTGCCCGGCCAATAGCTGGAGCCAGGCGACTTCGCTGAACAGATCCGCTTCGCCGCGCACGATCCGCCCCGCGTCGCGCCACAGCGCGATCTTGTGGCTAAGCCCGTCCGGCAGCGCCGCGGCGCGCCGCGCGGCCCAGAAGGGCTCGTCCCGGTCGTTCGCCCAATAGTGCAGCACCAGGAAGTCGCGAATGCGATCATATTCCAGGTGCGTCTGGCGATCATATTCGTCGCGCTGCACCTGGGAGGCACGGCGCCCGGGAAGCAGCTTGAGGATCCGCTCGATCGCCGACTGGATCATGTGGATGCTGGTCGATTCGAGCGGCTCGAGGAAGCCGCTGGCGAGGCCCAGCGCGATCACGTTGCGCTTCCAGAAGCCACGGCGCTTGCCCGCGGTGAAACGGAGCGGCCGGGGATCGGCCAGCGCCGGCCCGTCCAGGCCGGCGAGCAGCCGTGCCGCCGCTTCGTCGTCCGAGAGACAGGCGCTGGCATAGACGATGCCGTTGCCGGTGCGGTGCTGGAGCGGGATGCGCCACTGCCAGCCGGCGCCGTGCGCCGTGGCACGGGTATAGGGCGTGAACTCCCGGGCGCGCTCGGAAGGCACGGCCATGGCGCGGTCGCAGGGAAGCAGGTCGCTCCAGGCCGCGAAGCCGGTGCCCAGCGTCTCGCCGATCAGCAGCGCGCGAAAGCCGGTGCAGTCGAGGAACAGGTCGCCCGCCACTTCGCGCTCGCCGTCGAGCCGCAATGCCTTGACGTCCCCGCTTTCGCCGTCGCGCTCGACCGCGACGATCCTGCCTTCCACCCGGGTGACGCCGCCGCTCACCGCCAGGCCACGCAGGAAGCGGGCATAGAGGCCGGCGTCGAAGTGGAAGGCATAGGGCATTTCGGGCAGCAGCTTCGCTGTCCGCGCGGGGCCCCGCTGCATCCGGTTCGCCAGCGCCGCCGCATTGTTGAGCGAATAGGCGCCGAGCGGCCGGGCAACGCCTTCGGCCATCCCGCGCAGCCAGCTGTGCTGAAAGGCGAGCAGCCCGTTCTCGCGGCCGACATCGCCAAAGGCGTGCATGTAGCGCCCGCCCTTCGTCCAGCCGACGAACTCGATGGCGAGCTTGAAGCTCGCCTGGGTGGCGGCCATGAACGCGTCTTCGTCGATGCCGAGGCTGGCGTTGAACAGCCGGATCTGGGGGATGGTCGCCTCGCCCACGCCGACCGTGCCGATCTCCTCGGATTCGATCAGCGTCAGCGCGTAATCGGTGTTGGGCAGCAGGCGCGTGAGCCCGGCCGCGCACATCCAGCCCGCAGTCCCGCCGCCGACAATGACGACGCGCAGTGGCGCCGGGGATGGATTCGACCTGGGCTGCATGGCACCCGCTCGTGAAGTGGAAAGAACTGGCGCCGCCGGGAATGAAGGGTGCCGGCGGCGCCGAGGGGAGTTAGAATTTGAACCGGGCGCCGAACTGGAAGCGCCGGTCGACGCGGCTCCAGTTCGCGTCGCGGTACACCGGCTTGGCATTCGGCGTCAGGTCGGAGTCGCCGAAGATCTGCTGCTGGAATACCGTGGTGGTGCCGAGCAGGTTCGAGCCCTCGACCGACAGCTCGATCCATTTGGCCAGCGAGAAGCGCAGCGACCCGTCGAGGAAGCCCGCTGCCTTCTGGAACACCGGCAGGCCGATGCAGCAGTCGAGATTGTTGGTCAGGAAGCGCGAGCGCCAGTTATAGGCGAGACGCATCGCCACCGGGCCCTTTTCATACAGCGCCACGGCGTTGAACGTGTGCTTCGAGATACCGGCCAGATAGTGCGAGTCGATCACCGCGCCGCGCCCGCCCGAGACGTCGACGCCCGCGCCGAAGCCGCCGGTGCCGCCTGCATCGAGCGCGCCCTGCGTCACCAGGTTCGAGTTGCTGATGCCCGACTGGTCGACAAAGGTGTAGTTGAGCTGCGTGCCGAAGCCGCTCAGCACGCCGGGCAGGAAATCGAAGAAGGTCTGGAATGCGACTTCGAAGCCCTTCAGCTCGCCGCCGCCCGACCCGTTGCGCGGCCCCCGCATCAGCACCGTCTGCGTCGAGCCGTTGTTGGTGAAGCTGCGCAGGAACTCGCCGTACGAGATCGTGCCGTTCAGCTTCTTGTAGAAGCCGTCGATCGTGAACGAGCTGCTGCGGCCGAAATAATGCTCGAAGGTGAGGTCGAACTGGTCGGCAGTGACCGGTTTCAGCGCCGGGAAGCCCGATTCCGCGCGGAACACGAAATTATAGCCGGTCACCGTGCCCGCGCCATTCTTCACCAGATAGGGCGAGTCCGGCCTGCCGTTGAGATCCGGCCCCAGGATCGAGACGAAGTTGCGCAGCAGGCCGAAGTCCGGACGCGACATGCCCCGCGAATAGCCGAAGCGCACGAAGCTCTTGTCGTCGAGGCCGAGGCGCAGGTTGAAGCTCGGCAGCCAGTTGTCATAGCTCGCCCTGTAGCTGTTGGCGCTGCCGCCGCCGCTGGCAAAGGCCGCCACCGCCGGGGTGACGAAGCACATCGGGTTGACCACCCAGCCCGTCGGCAGCGGGCCGCCGCAAGGGACATAGTTGTTGAAGGTGGTGGTCAGCGGATAGCCGACGCTCCCGTCCGACGCGATGTCGGTGCGGACGAAGCGCAGGCCGATGTTTCCGCGGACGTTGATCCCGCCGATGTTCATCCCATCCCCGCCGAAGCGGAGCATCGCATAGGCCGCCTTGGTCCTTTCCTTGACGTGCATCACTTCGGACGGGAGGTAGCAGCCCTCGATCGTGGCATCGACACGGTCGCAGATCGGCTGCCAGCTCATCGGCGAGTTGGTGGTCGCGCCGCTGACACCCTGTACGAGCCGGGCGCGATCCATCAGCGTGGCGCGGTTCATGTAGACCAGCGCCGGATTGTCGTAGACGCTGCCATTGTAGAAGCCGTCGCCGAGCGTGACCGACTCCCACATGCCCGCGCCATAGCCCTTGAAGGCGGGATGGCCAGCGTTGCAGGCCGGATAGGCCCCGCCGGTGGTGTTGTCGATGTTGAAGCCCGGGCCGTTGCAGTTCCACGAAGCGGCGACCGGGCTCCAGTTGAAGGTGGAATAGCGCACCGTCTGGCTGCGATCGGCATAGCGCACGCCGACCTTCAGCGAGTCCAGCCAGCTGCCCTCGTCGAAATCATAGGCGAGGTCGCCGCGGAACGCGGTTTCCTTGGCGTCATTGTGCTCCATGTGCGCCTGGATGAACGGCATCCAGTAATTGTGCGGGTTGGAGAGACCGCCGGTGGCGTAGTTGACGTTCGAGCCGGGCAGCAGCTTCACCTGGGGCGTGCCGTCGCGGTTCGTGCTGTACTGCATGTTGGCCATCGAGCCGACCGCGACGAGGATGTCGTCGTTGGTCGTGTTCGCCCAGATGTGCTGCACGTCGAGATTGACGTGCAGCTTCTCGGTCGGATCCCAGCTGATGTTGCCGGAGAGATCCTGCGTCCGCTCGCGGTGATCGAAATTGCGCGCCTCGTTCTGGAAATAGAGGCCATCCTGCAGCGTCGAGCAGACCGACGGCGCCGCGCAATTGTTGACGAAGGGCAGGCCCGGCACCGCCGAGCCGGTGTTGATCGCTTCCTGGGTGCTGTCCCAGCTCCCGCGCCAGCTGCCATGCGCCTGGGTGAGCGTGCCCGAGCGGAGCATGCCGTCGGGTCCGAAGACGAAAGCCGAGGTGCCCGGCGCCGCACCCAGGAACGAGCCGGTGCGCGGATAGAAGGCCGGCTTGCCATAGGCATCGCCCTGGAAGATCACGTGGCTGGCGCGTTCGAGCCAGGCATTGTGATATTCGCTGTCGTTATACTGCGCGGTCATGCGGAAATTGCCCGCATTGTTCTCATATTGCGCAGCCGCCGAGATGCCGCGGCGGACGCGATCATAATCGACCTGCGAATAGCGGATGCCGTCCGGGATATAGGCCCAGCCCGAGCCGCCGAACGAGTTCGAGGCGCACGCCACCGAACCGTCCGCATTGACGATGCCCTTGCCCTGCGCGTTGGTGGAGCCGGTCGTGCAGAAGGTGTCGATCTTGTCCATGATCACGCTTTCCGTGCGCGTGACGACATGGCTGCGGGCAAAATCAGCGAGCAGGCCGAAGCGGCCGATATTGGTGTCCCAAGTGTTCGAGATCAGGCCCGAGAACTCGCCGGTCCACTCCTTCGAGCGGCTGCCATAGGTCGCCTTGGCGTTGCCGGCGACGACGAGCCCCTTCTGGTCGAACGGCAGGCGCGTGCGCAGGTTGACCGTGCCGGCCAGGCCGCCCTCGATCATCTCCGCCGTCTGGTTCTTGTACGCATCGACGCCGGCCATCAGCTCGGGCGAGACGTCGTTGAAGTTGAGGCCGCGATAGCTGTCGGCCGAGAAGCTGTCGCGCCCGTTGAACTCGGTGCGAACGAAGGTGAGGCCGCGGATGAGCACGCCGGTGGGCTCGCCCGAGGGGTGCGTCGAATCGTCGGTCGACTGGAGGCGCGACGTGGTGATGCCCGGCACGCGCTGGAGCGCGCCCGACACCGAGGTGTCCGGAAAAGCGCCGATATCGGTCGCGGTGATCGAATCGACAACGGTGTCGGAATCGCGCTTGATCGTCTGCGCGGTCTCGAGCGCCTTGCGGACGCCGACGACGACGATCGCGGGCGATCCGTCCTCCTGCGCTGCGTCGGGCGCGCTCGCCTGTGCCTGGGCGGTCTGCGCCTGGGCGATGCCGGCAAGGCCCATCAAGGCCATGGCGGCGAGCGAGGCACTGCCCCGCAAGATGGTGGTCTGTTTCATCTTTCCTCCCTCCGTCGCTCCTTTGCGGAGCTGTTGCACGCACGACACCCCGGAGCCCCCGCCCCGCGGCGCCGCGTCAATTCCTGTGTCGGTGCGTGAGAACGCGATCGCGCGGCATGCGCGCATGGCGACGCCGTGCGCTGCTGTGCGTGATCGCAAGCCGGCGATGCCGCGCTTCCCCCAAGACACCCTCCTCCTGTGCCGGCGACGCTCCACGGCACCACCATCCACCGCGAGCCGCCCGATCCGGAGGCGCGAAGACGCCAACAGCCCTGCCGGGAAGCTCTTTGCGTAACTTTGCGTAAATTGAGCATGACTGCAAGAGGGAAATTTTTGAAAACTTCTTTGGCATTATCTCATTATAATATAACAATATTATGAGGATAATGCACCGAAATCGATCGGAATCAGCTCCACCAAGCGAGTCGCTCAATGCAATTTTGCCTTGCAATCAATGCAAGTTTTGCACAAACAAGCAGTGCAATGCAAAGCAGCGCAACTCCGCACGCCGCCTTGTGGGCGCTATTGCCGGGCGCCGGTATCGGCGCTCGGCGGGAGCGTGAGCGCGAAGCCCGCCGCGATCAGCAGCGCGGCGGCGGCAAGGACCAGCGCATATTCGGCCTGGCCATGGAAGACGCGGCCGACCAGGGGCCCGAGCATCGTCGAGGCGACGAGCTGGGGGATCACCAGGAACATGTTGTGGATGCCCATATACACGCCGGCCTTGCCCGCCGGCACGCTGCCCGCGAGCATGGCATAGGGCATGGACAGGATCGCCGCCCAGGCGAGCCCCACGCCCACCGTCGGCAGCCACAGCGCCACCGGATCCTCGACGAGCAGGAAGCCGGGAATCCCCGCCGCGCCGAACGCCAGGCACAAGGCATGCGTCGCGCGGCGACCGAGCCGCTCGCCGATACCGGGCAGCAACAGGGCCCCCAGCGCCGCGACGCCGTTATAGCCGGCAAAGAGCACGCCCACCCAATCGGCGGCGGCATTGTAGCCGGGCGACACCGGATCCGCGGTGCCATGGTGGCGCAGCGCCAGCGCGGGCACGGTGTAGATCCACATCGCGAACAGGCCGTACCAGGTGAAGAACTGGACGATGGCGAGCCGCTTGAGCAGCGGCGGCATCGAGCGAATGTCCTCGACGATCTCGAGTATGCCGATCGAGCTGCGGCCGCGCTGGCGCAGGCGCACCACCACGGCCTGGAGCAGCCCGAACAGGAAGGCGATGCCGGCGACGACATAGATTTCGCGCTTCCAGCCGGCGAGCGCCGCGGCGCCCGCAATGCCCAGCCCGGCAAGCATCCAGGCCATGCCGTGGCGGAGCAGCGAGGCCGCGCGCTCGGGCGGCAGGACGTGCGACGGCATCGCCGCGTCGGGCAGGCGCGCGGGCGCGGGGCATTCCCGGGTGGTGACGATCGTCCAGCCCACCGCCGCCAGCAGGCAGCAGCCGCCGATATAGAAGGCGGTGCGCACCGATTGCGGGAGCAAGCCCGGTTCGGGCTGGCCGCTCAACCCCGCCCAATGGACGAGCATCCAGGGGAGCGCCGAGGCGAACACCGCGCCGATGCCGATGAAGAACACCTGCATCGCGAAGCCGGCGGTGCGCTGGCTCTCGGGCACCCGGTCCGCAACCAGGGCGCGGAACGGCTCCATTGCGATGTTGATGGAGGCGGTGAGCACCCACAGCATCAGGCTGGCAGCCCACAGGCTGGCCGCATTGGGCATCAGGAACAGGGCGAGCGCAGTGCACAGCGCACCGGCCAGGATATAGGGCCGGCGCCGGCCGAGCGGGCCGCGGGTGCGATCGCTCAGATGGCCGATGACCGGCTGGACGAGCAGCCCCGTCGCGGGCCCCGCGATCCACAATATGGCCAGGTCGTCGAGCTCGGCGCCCAGCGTCTGGAAGATGCGGCTGGTGTTGACGTTCTGCAGGCCCCAGACGATCTGGATACCGAGCAGGCCGAAGCACATGTTCCAGATTTGCAGCAGGCGGAGCCGTCCCGGCACCGGGCCGCCGCCGGACACGGCGTCACGCACCTGGCTCGGCCGGCCTGCTTGCAAACTATTCCCCCCGATGCATTAACTCGGCCGTTTTCGGCTCTTCTCCAGCTTGGGCACAATGGGCAGCAGTAGCAACAACAATACGACCCTGCAGGATCTCGCGCAGCTGGCCGGCGTGTCGATCTCCACCGTGTCGCGCGCACTCAACGATCATCCGCTGATCAGCGCACGGACGAAGCAGAAGATCTGGGCGCTGGCCCGCGACCATGACTATCCCTTCCGGTCCTATATGCCCGCCGCGCCGGTGGGCGCCGAAGGGACGATCGTCATCGTCACGCCGTTCATGCGCGGCCGGCCGCTGCCGCTCTCGCACCCCTTCTTCCTCGAGCTGCTCGCCAGCATCGGCGAGGCGGCGCGCGCCCGCGACTGCGACTTCACGGTGAGCCACACCACGCCGGCAAACTATGAGGATCTGGTCGCCACCACCACGACCAGCCGGGCGAACGGCGTGATCTTCCTCGGCCAGTCCATGCTGCACGACGCGTTCAACCAGCTCGTCGACAGCAACGCCAATTTCGTGGTTTGGGGCGCGCAGATGGCGGGGCAGCTTTATTGCTCGATCGGATCGGACAACCGGATCGACGGGCGGCGCGCGACAGCCCATCTCGCGCGGCTGGGGCGCAAGGCGATACTGTTCCTGGGCGGCACCGATCCGGAATCGATGCAGCGCAAGCGCGGCTACCACGAAGCACTAAAGGAAGCCGGGCTCGACGCGGATCCCAGGCTGGTGGTGCCAGTGGATTTCGAGCTCGAATCGGCCGATGCCGCGGTGAGCCGGCTGCTCAGGCGCCGCGCCCATTTCGACGGCATCGTCGCTTCGTCCGATCTGATCGCGCTGGGCGCGATCCGCGCGCTGCGCCGTGCCGGCGTCTCGGTGCCGAACGACGTCTCGGTGGTCGGCTATGACGACATGCTGCTCGCACGGCTCTCCACGCCCGCGCTCAGCACGATCCGGCAGGACACGTTCGAAGCTGGGCGCCAGCTGGTCTCGCGCATCCTAGACCCCTCCCCCGACCCCAGCGCCGAGCGGCTGCCGACCGACCTGATCGTGCGGGAATCCTGTGGGGCGTGATCACGATCCAAGACCAAGTTGCGGAACCCGGGGAAAGCCTCCAGGACAAGGCATGCACGCGCTTCTGCGGTTGTTGCTCGCCATACCTCTGGCCGCCTGCTCCGAGCAGCCGGAACGCGAGGCCTGGGCCATCGTCGTCAGCATCGCGCCGCACCCGAATCCCGAATGGGATTCCGATGAGATAGTGGTCACGGCCCGGACTGAGGACGGCGCCTTTGGATCGAAGCGGGTCCTGATAGCCCGCCTCAATTGCCGTGTGGGCGATACAGTCCATGGATCGGCGCGCGGCCTGGCGCTCAAATTGGACGCGCGCGCTTGCGAGCGCTGAGTCTAGCCTGATCGTGCGGGAGCCCGGCGGGGTACGAGCCCCGCCCTCCCCTCCCTCCCAGGAAGGGGAGCAGATGGAAACCCATTAACCGATTGCCGCCGCGCATCCCGCTCGGCTATGCCCACCCGTCAATCAGCGGGAAAACCCGCATACAGAGGTGAAGGTCAGCTTATGCATGGTGCGGCGCTCGGTTTGATGCGGGAGCGCCGGTTCCTGCCGCTTTTCGTCACCCAGTTCCTCGGCGCGTTCAACGACAATCTGTTCAAGAACGCGATGATCTTCTTCGCGACCTACCAGATCTTCAACTCGGTCGAGGACGAGACCCGGTTCAGCGCCATCGCCACCGGCATCTTCATCCTGCCCTTCTTCCTCTTCTCCGCGCTCGCCGGCCAGCTCGCCGACACGTATGACAAGGCGAAGATCATGCGGATCATCAAGGCCGCCGAAATCGGCATCATGCTGGTGGGCGCCTCGGGCATCTTCCTCAAGAATCTGGAGCTGATGCTCGTCGCGCTGGTCGGCATGGGCATCCATTCGGCGTTCTTCGGCCCGATCAAATATGCGATCCTGCCCCAGCATCTGAAGGAAGACGAAGTGCTGGGCGGCACCGGCATGGTGGAGGCCGGCACCTATATCGCCATCCTGTGCGGCACGATCGCCGGCGGCGTGATCAGCGCGAAGGCCGCCGCGTTCGCGGTGATCGGCGTCGCGGTGATCGGCTGGCTCGCCTCGCTGCGGATCCCCCCCGCCCCGCCGCTCACCACGCTCAAGATCGACTACAACATCTTCCGCGCTTCCTGGCGGCTGATCTCGGCCACCATGCACATCCGCCGCCTCTATCTCGCGATCATCTCGATCAGCGTGTTCTGGACGATCGCGGCGGTGCTGGGCGTGCTCTTCCCCCCGCTCGTCAAGAACGTCTTCCATGCCCAGAAGGACGTGGCGAGCGTGTTCCTCGGCATCTTCTCGGTGGGTATCGCGATCGGATCGGTGATCATCAACCGGCTGCTCAAGGGCCATGTCTCGGCGAAATACGCCGTGCGCTCGGTGCTGACGATGATGGTGTTCGTGATCGCCTTCTATTTCGTCGCGCGCTTCTGGCCGGTGCACGACGGGCCGCTGATCAAGACCGCGGAGTTCGTGATGATGCCGCTGGGCTGGGCGGTGCTGGGGCTGCTGATCGCGATTGCGATCACCGGCGGCATGTTCGTGGTGCCGCTCTATGCCTTTCTGACCACCACCGTCGAAAAGTCGCAGACCGCGCGGACCGTGGCGGCGAACAACATCGTCAATGCGGGCTTCATGGTGTTCGGGTCGGTCGGCATCTTCGGGGTGAGCAAGATCCCCGGAGTCGGCGTGGCCGAATGCATCCTGGTGGTGGTGGTACTCTGCCTTGCCTCGGCCTGGTGCGCGAACCGGCTCTACAAGGCCGAGGACGCGCCCCACGTGCCCGACGTGCTGCCCTGAGCCGGCAGGCCCTCGCCGTCAGGCGATGAAGGTGAAGAAGCAGACGAAGAAGGCCGTGAAGCTCAATGCGAAGAGCTTGACGTCGCTGTCGTCCCGCAGCTTGCGCTGCTGCGCCACGGCGCGGCGGACGTGGCGGCGGAACGGGTGGCGGCGGGGCGCGTAGCCCTCGAGCACGAGCTGGCGTTGCATGGCCAGCAGTTAACGACTTCTTAACCTTTGCCGCCAGCATTACCTTTGGTTAACCAGTGTCCGGCGGCGGGACAGGCCTTGGTTACCGGGCGGCTGGCCCGGCGCTCGCCCGCACCACCAGCTGATGGCCCAGCGTGACGCGCGGCTGGGGCGCGCTGCCGCCGAGGATCAGCTCGGCCGCGGCGGAAGCGAGCTCGTGCACCGGCTGGTGGATGGTGGTGAGCGGCGGCCACACCGCGCGCGCCAGGTCCGAATCGTCGAACCCCGCGATCGAGAGCTGGCCCGGCACGTCGATGTCGCTCTCATGCGCCACTGCGAGCGCGCCCGCCGCCATGTCGTCATTGCCGGCGAAGATCGCGGTCGGCCGGTCCTTGCGCGCCAGCAGCGCGCGCGCCGCCGCTGCGCCCGAGGCGAAGTCATTTTCCGCGGCGGCGACGAGCGAAGGATCGAAGGCGATGCCATGTGCTTCGAGCTCGGCCTTGTAGCCCGCCAGGCGATCCGCCGAGGAAGCGTGGCTGTCGAGCCCGCGGATCATCGCGATGCGGCGATGCCCAAGCCCGATCAGATGGCCGACCAGCTCACGCGCGGCGGCGACGTCGTCCATCGATGCCGACATGCCGGCATCCTTGCGCGTGCCCGGCGCGATCCGGACATAGGGCAGTCCGCGCCGGTCGAGCTCGTCGAGCAGCGCCGTCGCCTCGGTCACCGGCGGCGAGAGGATCAGGCCGTCGAGATGCGTCTCGTCGATCAGCGCAAGCACGTTCGAGACGAGATCGGGCGACTGGCTGTCGATCGGCTGGAGCAGCAGGCGATAGCCCAGCTCGGTGCAGCGCTGCTGCGCGCCGGTCTGGACGTGATAGATGTAATAGGGACTGGGGTTGTCGTAGAGCAGGCCGACCTGGAACGACTTGCGCCCGGCAAGCGTGCGAGCGGCGTGGCTGGGCCGGAAGTTGAGCCGGGCAACGACTTCCTCGACGCGGCGGCGCGTCTCTTCGCTGACATGCTTCTCGTTGTTGAGCACGCGGCTGACGGTCTTGAACGACACGCCGGCGATCTTCGACACTTCCTTGATCGTGGGACGGCTGGACATCACTTTCCCCGCCGGGATGCAGCCCCGGCCTGTACAAGCCATATTTGACAGCGCTGGCAGTGCGCAAGCTAAGAAGCGGGGTGATGGACAGCGCACCGCCCCTTCCCGCCATGGCCGAGATCGTCGCGGCACGGCTCCGCCCGGGCGCGCGGCGACCCTTTGTGCTCGGCATCGCCGGCGCGCAGGGCAGCGGCAAGTCGACGATCGCACAAGCCCTCGCCACCCACTTTGGCTGCCCCGTGCTGTCGCTCGACGACCTCTATCTAGACGGTGCCGCCCGGCAACGGCTCGCCGAGACCGTCCACCCGTTGCTGCGCACCCGCGGCGTGCCGGGCACGCACGACGTTCCCGCCGGGCTGGCGGCGATCGAAGCGCTGGCGCACGGCCCCGCCCTGCTCCCCCGCTTCGACAAGGCGCGCGACGAGCCCCGCACGTCCGAGCAGGTTCCCGGGCCGGCCGAGATGTTGATCCTGGAGGGCTGGTGCGTGGGGGCTCGGCCACAGGCCCCTGCGGAGCTCGCCCAGCCGATCAACGAGCTGGAACGCGTGCACGATCCGGACGGCCGCTGGCGGCGCTGGGTGAACGACCAGCTGGCCGGTGCCTATCAAGCGCTCTGGGCACGGATCGACCAGCTCGTCTTCCTCGAGGCGCCCGGCTTCGAGGTAGTGGCCGATTGGCGGATCGAGCAGGAACATGCCGCGCGCGGACCGATGTCCGATGCCGAGGTCCGGCGCTTCGTCCAGCATTATGAGCGGCTGACTCGGCATATGCTGCGCCACGGCCATGCCTGGGCCGATCTGACGCTGCGGCTCGACGCCGATCGGCAGCCGAGGATTGATCCAGGTTAATTGGGCAGCTCGACATGGCGGGCTGCCCGCTTTCGTTGGGCGCCGCGGCTCGCGCGGCGCCCGCCCCCCGAAAAGGGCCGAGAGCCCGCGCAGCCGAACCGCGCGGGCTCTCTTGCTACTTGCCGCCGCCGTTCGCGCCCTCGCTCTTGCCATCGCCCTCGAGATTCCGGGAAGGGTCCTGGTTGAGCGAGAAGCCGCCGTCGACGCCGGTTCGCAGCATCCTGAGGGCGTCGCTGGCATCGGCGCCCGATTTGGTGAAGCTGATCACGAGCGTGCCCGGGATCACGGTGAGCAGATAATTGGCCGACAGCGCGAGCGTTCCCTGCCCGATCGCATAGCTGCCCACCTGCTCGCCGGCCATGCGCGCCAGCGCGCCGGTGAAGCCGTCACCATTTACCAGCGAACCGGTGGAAATGGTGTAGCCGAACACCGGATCGGGCTGGCCGAAGAGCTTGGTCGCATTGTTGGCAGAGACGGTCACCGTGCGGCGCGTGATGTCGGCGATCACCGGCCCGCCCGTCAGCGAGACCGTGTAGTTCCCCGCGTCCACGCCCGACAGCGCCAGCCCGTTCACCTGCACCGCGCGGCCGCTGCCGGCATTGGCGTCGGCGAAGCGATAGGTGGCGGTGCCGGTCACCGCATCTCCCGAGATCACGCCGGTGAGCGCGATCCGGCCGGTGGCGGCGGTGGTGCCGTCATAGGTGCGGCCATCCGCCGTCGCGGTGGCGGTGATCGCCCGCTGCGCGATCGTCGCGGTGCCGGTGGCGGTGCCGCTGATCGTATAGTTCGCCGCATCGGCGCCGTTCAGCGCCAGGCCGGTGGCCGTGGCCGTGCGATTGCCGGCATTCCTGCTGTCGAAGGCGATGCCGCCGGCCGTCACTCCGACCTGGTCGCCCAGGACGACGCCGTTCAGGCCGAGCGTGCCGGTGGCGGCGGCGGTGCCGTCATAGACGCGGCCATTGGCAGCCAGCGTCGCGGTGATTGCCTTGGCAAGGATGTCCGCCAGCGCAGTCGCCGTCGTGTTGACGACATAATTGCCCGCATCCGCGCCCGACAGGGTGATGCCGCTCGCCGTCACTGTCCTGCCGACGCCCGCATTGCGGCTGTCAAAGGCCATGCCGGTGCTGCCGGCCGACACGGCATCGCCCGCGACCACGCCGTTCAGGCCGAGCGTGCCGGTGGCGGCGGCGGTGCCGTCATAGACGCGGCCATTGGCAGCCAGCGTCGCGGTGATCGTCTTGGCGAGGATGTCCGCCAGCGCAGTCGTCGTCGTGTTGAC
>JAAGWI010152125.1:0-25663 GCA_012274505.1 Galium porrigens var. tenue
CGAGCGGATAGGGCGCCATGCGCAGACCGTCGAAGATCGTCAGCGTCGACTGCACGGTCAGGCCGCGGAGCGAGACAGCGTTCGCGCCGGTCGCGAAGTTGCTGCCGTTGTTCCAGCCCTGCGTGATCGCGCCCGAACCGTTCGCCGACAGACGCTGCACCGCTTCGGCAACCGTGTTGATGCCGCGCTGTTCCAGCGTCTCGGACGACAGCACCTGCACAGGCGACGGAGTCTCCGTGTCGGTACGACGCAGAAGCGAACCGGTGACGACGATCTCGCCGCCCTGGTCGTCTTGCTCAGCAGTCGTCGTGCTCTTGGCGGTGGAACTGCTCGAGTTCTGCGCCATTGCTGGCGTAGCGATGAGCGCACCCGCAAGCACGAGCGCGGACAGCGCCGTGCTCCCGCGCAGGTTGATCTGCGTGTTCTTCATGGTGATCCCTCTTGTATCCGGCTGCTTCGCGGAGGCTCGACAGCCGGGTTTGTCTCCCCGCTCCACCATCCATTCGTGTGCAACTCACGTATCAGGATAGCGGAGCTTGGTGAGATCGTGGATCGCCGCCCCTCGACTGTAAACTGCGCACGATCATCGCTCGCGCGCTTTCAACGGGACTGTAGCCAAAATGCCACATCGTCGCTTGTAATATTGCGTAACCGCTACGATTCGTGTTTCTTTATGTTGCGGCGCGACACATTAGCGCCTCAATCGGTAACCGGCATCGCCCCCGCAACGAGCAGCGGATCGATCCGCGCGTCGCGCCATTTGAGACTCCAGTGGAGATGCGGCCCGGTCGCGCGGCCCGTCATGCCCACCGCGCCGATGGGCTGGCCGCGCCGCACATGCTCGCCCAGCTTCACGTCGATGCGCGAGAGGTGCATGAAGGCGCTGTTCAGCCCTGCGCCGTGATCGATCATCAGCAGATTGCCCTCCAGCGTGAAGGGCCTGGCCGCGGCAAGGATGACCACCCCGTCGGCAGGCGCAAGCACCACCGTGCCGGTCGGCCGGGCGATGTCGATGCCGGAGTGATAGGATCCCGGCTCGCCGCGATAGATGCGCTGCGAGCCGAACAGCGTGGAGATGCGCCCCACCACCGGCCAGAAGAACGGCATCTGGCGCCAGCCGGCCGAATCGGTCTGCAGCTTCCGCGCCGCATTGATCTGCGCGAGCTCGCCGGGGCGCACCCGCTCGAACTCGGGGCGCGGCACCGGATATTTGGGCAAGGTGTCCAGCCGCGAGATATCCCAGGCGCGCGGCGCGATCGCCAGCACCTGGCGTTGCTGGGTGCCGTCGCCCAGCGTCGCCACCAGGATAGCGGAAGGGCCGTGGTCGCGATCAAAGGCGATCAGGAAACGGCGATCGGGCGTAACCGGCACCGATTCGCCGTCGAGCGTCAACAGGCTGGTGCCCTTCGGCGCAGTGCCGATCACCGCGCCGCCCTGGATCAACTGCCCCTGGAAGGCGAAGGGACCCGCGACATCGGGGGCCGGCGGGATAGGCGCCGCCACTGCCTCGGAAGCCACGGCGCCAGGCGCAGCGGGGAGCTGGGCACTGCCCAGCAGCGTGAAGCCGAGGATCGCGGCGGGAAGCCGGGCGGCGAGTCCCATCAGCCGCGCATCGCCTGCATCGCCAGCGCCGCCGAGGCATAGGGCTCCTGGGCGGGGACGCTCCAGTAGCGCAGTCGCTCGAGCGGCACTTTCTCGCCGCTGACCGCGCAGACGACATGGTCGCCGGGCGTCAGCACGCGAAAGCCGTTCGCCATGAAGTGGAGGCGCGCCGCGCGGGCGACGGGGTTCGACATCAGCATAAGCGCGGCATCCTCGTGACTGGCATTGTGCTCACAACAGGCTGGGCTGTTCGGGCCGGGACGCATCATAGGATTTGCCGCTCGGCCGCTCAACCCGGGCATCGACGGCGCCGTCGATGAAATGGAGCGTCACGGCACCCGCCGCACGCGCGCCTTCGGCCGTGGCGATCACCTTGCGCGTGCCCCGCGCCTCGACCCAGGCATAACCCTTTTCGAGCGGGCGATTGGGGTGCACCAGGTCGAGATGCCGGCCGATGCCCTCCAGCCGCTGTTTCGCCGCGGCGAGCCGCTGGTCCAGCATGGCGGGGCGCAACGCCCCCGCCGAGCGATCGAGCTGCCCGCGCGCCAGCGTGACGCGGCGCTCCAGCGCCCGGTCGAGCCGCCCGCCCAGATCGTCCATCTTCTGCCGCTGCGGCCCGAGCAGGGCATCGCGGCGCGGCAGCACGCGCACCAGCGCCGCCAGCCGCTCGCCGGCGCGCTCGTGATAGCGGCGCACGCAGCGCTCGGTGCGGTGCGCCAGCGTCGCCAGCGTGTGACGCACATCGGCCAGCACCGGCACCGCGATCTCTGCCGCCGCGGTCGGCGTCGGCGCGCGCAGGTCGGCGGCATAGTCGCAAAGGCTGGTATCGGTCTCGTGCCCCACCGCCGAGATCACCGGGATACGGCAGGCCGCGACGGCACGCACCACCGCCTCCTCGTTGAACGCCCACAGATCCTCGATCGAACCGCCGCCGCGCGCGACGATCAGCAGGTCGGGCCGCGGCACCGCTCCGCCCTCCACCAGCGCATCGAAGCCCCGGATCGCGTTCGCCACTTCCTGCGCGGCGCCGTCGCCCTGCACCTTCACCGGCCAGACCAGCACATGGCTGGGGAACCGGTCCGCGAGGCGATGCAATATGTCGCGGATCACCGCGCCGGTGGGCGAAGTCACGACCCCGATCACCTTCGGCATGTACGGCAATGGCTGCTTGCGCTCGCGATCGAACAGCCCCTCGCCGGCCAGCCTGGCCTTCAGCTTCTCGAACAGCGCCATCAGCGCGCCTTCGCCGGCCAGTTCCATGCGATCGATGACGATCTGGTATTTGCTGCGCCCGGGATAGGTGGTGAGCTTGCCGGTGACGATCACTTCGATGCCGTCCTGCGGCTGGAACGGGATCGCGCTGGCGGCGCCGCGCCAGATCACGCCGTCGATCACCGCATCCGCGTCCTTGAGCGCCAGATAGGCATGGCCCGACGCCGCCCGCTTCCAGCCCGAAATCTCGCCGCGCAGCCGGACATGGCCGAACTCGCCTTCGACCATCCGCTTCAATGCCAAAGATAATTCGCTCACCGAGAGCGCAGGCGCGTTGTCGCCCGGCACCGGCTCGGCTACGAGCCGCGCAGGCGTATCGGGAAAGGGGTCGGCCATGAATGTCCTGTTGTTGGGGTCCGGTGGCCGCGAACATGCGCTCGCCTGGAAGCTCGCGCAATCGCCGCTGCTCGAACGGCTCTACGCCGCGCCGGGCAATCCGGGAATAGCCGAGCATGCCGAAATCGTGGACATCGCGATGAGCGACCACCGGGCAGTGATCGATTTCTGCCTGCGCCATTCGATCGGCTTCGTGGTGATCGGGCCAGAGGCGCCGCTGGTCGCCGGCCTGGCCGACAATCTGCGCACCATGGGGCTGGCCGTGTTCGGGCCGAACAAGGTGCCGGCACAGCTGGAGGGCTCCAAGGGCTTCACCAAGGACTTGTGCGCGCGCGAGCGGATCCCGACCGCCGGCTATGTCCGCTGCGAGAGCCGCGACGGAGCACTGGCCAGCCTCGAGGATTTCGGGCTGCCGGTGGTGATCAAGGCCGACGGCCTGGCCGCGGGCAAGGGCGTGACGGTGGCCTTCACGCATGAGGAGGCCGAAGGCGCGGTGCAGGCGATCTTCGCCGAGCCGGGCGCCAGCGTGGTGATCGAGGAATTCCTGGAGGGCGAGGAAGCCAGCCTGTTCGTGCTCACCGACGGCGAGACGCTTGTCTCGTTCGGCTCGGCGCAGGACCACAAGCGCGTGGGCGACGGCGATACCGGCCCGAACACCGGCGGCATGGGCGCCTATAGCCCCGCGCCCGTGCTCACGCCTGCGCTGGAAACCCGGGCGATCGATGAAATCGTCCGCCCGACGATCGCGGCGCTGGCCCGGATGGGCGCGCCCTATTCGGGCGTGCTCTATGCCGGGCTGATGCTGACGGCCACCGGCCCGAAGCTGATCGAGTACAATGCCCGGTTCGGCGATCCCGAATGCCAGGTGCTGATGATGCGCTTCACCGGCGACCTGCTCCAGCTGATGCTGGCAGTGGCGAAGGGCGAGCTGGCAAGCCAGCCGGCGCCGACCTTCGCGGCCAGGACCGCGCTAACCGTCGTGATGGCGGCGAAGGGCTATCCCGGCACGCCCGAGACCGGCGGCGCGATCGCGGGGATCGACCGGGCCGAGGCGACCGGCGCCAAGGTCTTCCACGCCGGCACCCGGAGGGAGGACGGCACGCTCGTCGCCAGCGGCGGCCGCGTGCTCAGCGTCACCGCGCTGGGCGAGACGGCGAAGGCGGCGCAGGCCGCGGCCTATGCCGCGATGGACGCGATCGACTTCCCCACCGGCTTCAGCCGCCGCGACATCGGCTGGCGCGAAGTGGCGCGCGAACGATAGGGCGCGGCGCGAACGGCAAAGCTTGCCGTTTCGGGACAGTTGGCGAGCAGCACGCGCGACCAGCTTGTCGCGCTGCGCCGCACCACGTTATGCAGTTGCCGGGAATCGCAATTTCGCAAGGACGGGACAGGCGCAGATGAACAGCACGGAACCGCTCTTCAACGGAGCCCCGCTTTGGCTGACGCTCCCGTTCGCGGCGATCGCCGTGGGCGTGGTCTTCGCACTCCTCGTCCTGTGGTGGGGCACGCGCCTCGCCGGCCGCCGCCGCGATGCGCGCGAGGAGATCGAGGAATATAACGACGAATATCGGGAGGACGCCGCGCAGTCCCGCCCGATCACCCCGCCCGTCGCTCCCTCACCGCCGCCGCTGGCCGAGCCGCCGCTGGCGCCGCCTGCCCCGGAACCGGTGGCGGAGATCGTCCCCGCGCCGCTTCCGCCCGCCGTGGAGGACGTGGAGCCGGCCGCCGAGACCATCACGCCGCCGGTGGATGAAGCGCCGGCGCCCGAACCCCGGGTTTCCGAACCTCCGGCCCCCGAGCCTCTCGCCCCCGAACCTCTCGCTGACGAGCTGCTCGCCGCCGCCGTGCCGCTCGACACCACGCCCGCTTCGCTCGCCTCGGACATCGCCGAACCCCCGCACGCCCCGGCCCCGGCCCCGGCGCCCGCCGAGCCCGCCGCCACGCCGGAACCGGCACCGGCCGCCCCGGCCGCGGACGACCTCACCCGGATGAAGGGCGTCGGTCCGCGCCTGGCCGAGCGGCTGGGCAGTGTCGGCATCACCAGCTTCGCCCAGCTCGCCGCGCTCACGCCCCAGGAAGCCGATGCGCTCGACGCCAGGCTGGGCGATTTCCAGGGCCGCATCCACCGCGACCGCTGGATCGAGCAGGCGAGCTTCCTGGCAAAGGAAGACATTGCCGGCTTCGAGGGCGTGTTCGGGAAACTCTAGTCGAAGAGTTGCGGTGCCTGGGCGCGGACAGCTTCGATCAGTTCGCTGGGCCGGCGGTCCGCCAGCCAGGTATCGACTCCCAAATCTGCTCTATCGCCGTCCCGGCGGAGCGCCCGATTGGTCCGCAGGATATGGTCGAGGCCCCTACCCGGCGGAATGACGGCGTCCTTCGCCAGCCAGAGTTGCAGCCTGCCCTTCACCACCGCAGCCCGCGCAATGCTGCTCCACGGCAAGACGCCCTGATAGCAACGGGGCATCTGGATGCCCTCGGCATCGACGGAGAGGAGTTCGCCTCGGTAGGACAATATCCCGCCGATGCGAAAGGCTCCGTAGAGGAACATCAGCATGCAGCCTGTCGCCAAGAGCATCGCTGCCCAATCGACGGCACGAACCGGCCATTGCCAGATCATGAGCACCATCATCGAACCTGCCGCGGCCAGCATAAACAGCACATTGCCGATCACCTTACGCCGCGAGATGAGCGCAACGAAGCGCGCGTCGCTCACCGCTCCGCCCGCTGGACCAGCAGCTTGTCGATCTTGCGCCCGTCCAGGTCGACGATCTCGAAGCGCCAGCCCTGCTCGATGAAGCTGTCGCCCTCATTGGGCAGCCGCTTGAACACCGCCAGCGCCAGGCCGGCGACCGTGGCATAGTCGCGGTCCTCGTCGAGATCGAGGCCGAGCCGCTCGGCGAGCAGGTCCGCCGCCATCTGGCCCGAGACGAGCAGCGAGCCGTCCTCGCGCGTCACGATATTGGGATTGTCGCCGGGCTCCACGTCGGAAGCGAGCTCGCCCGCGATCGCGGCGAGCAGGTTGGCGGGCGTGACGATGCCTTCGAAATGGCCATATTCGTCGTGCACCAGCCCCATCGGCACCTCGGCGCGGCGCAGCGCGCCCAGCGCGTCCATCGCATCGACGGTATCCGGCAGGATCGGCGCCTCACGCATCAGCTTGCGCAGGTCGAGCGCCTCGCCGCGGAACAGCGCGGCAGCGATGTCGCGCGCCTGGACCACGCCGATCACCGTGTCGACCGATCCTTCGGCCACCGGCAGGCGCGTGTGGGGCGTGAGCAGCAGCGCCTCGCGGATGCCGTCGGCGTCCAGGTTCACATCGACCCAGTCGACCTCGGTGCGCGGCGTCATCACTTCGCGCACCGGCCGGTCGGCAAGGCGGACGACGCTGGAGATGATCGAGCGCTCATGCTCTTCGATCACGCCCGACTTGCTCGCCTCGGCGACGAGCAGATGCAACTCCTCGGCGGTGACTCGGTTCTCCGATTCGCGGTTGAGGCCGATCAGGCGGAAGATCAGCCGCGTGGTCGAATCGAGCAGCCAGACCAGCGGCGCGGTCGCCCGGCTGGTCCATAGCAGCGGCACCGCGACCAGCACCGCGATCGGCTCGGGCGAGCGCAGCGCGAACTGCTTGGGCACCAACTCGCCTGCGACCAGCGAGGCGAAGGTGGTGAGGCCGATCACGATCGAGATGCCGAGCGTATGGGCAAGCTCGTCGCCCACGCCGAGCAACGCGATGCGCTGCGCCGTCGGCTCGCCCAGGCTGGCGCCCGAATAAGCGCCGGCGACGATGCCGATCAGCGTGATGCCGATCTGCACGGTGGAGAGGAACTTGCCCGGATCGGCCGCGAGCTGGATCGCGGTGCGCGCGCCGGCGCCGTTGCGCCCGGCACGCGCCATCGCCTCCAGCCGCGCCGTGCGCGACGATACGATCGCGAGTTCGGACATCGAAAAAAGGCCGTTCAGAACGATCAGCGCGAAGATGATCGCTACGTCTATCCAGGGGAAAGGCGCCAACATGATGTGGGGCCCTCATATCCGCAGATGGTGCCGCGCGGCAACCGGCGTTGCATCCGCGCAATGAAACGTAAGACTAACCGCGCCGTTCGCGGAAGAAATCGCGCAATATTTCTCCCGCCTCGGCCTCGCCGATGCCGGGATAGAGTTCGGGGCGGTGGTGGCAGGTCGGCTGGGCGAAGAAGCGGGGGCCATGCTCCACGGCACCGCCCTTGGGATCGCCGGCGCCGTAATAGACGCGCGCGATCCGGGCATGCGCGATCGCCCCGGCGCACATCGCGCAGGGCTCGAGCGTCACCCAGAGGTCGCAATCCTCCAGCCGCTCGCGCCCCAGCTGCTCCGCCGCCGCGCGAATCACCCGTATCTCGGCATGGGCGGTGGGGTCGCGGAGCGTACGCGGGGCATTGGCCGCCGTGGCGATCACCTTGCCTTCGCACACCAGCACGGCGCCGACCGGCACCTCGCCCGCCTCGGCCGCCGCACGGGCGGCATCGAGCGCCAGGCGCATCGGTTCGGGGAGCGGGAACATCGGGATCAGGTAGCCGAGCCGGACTTCCCCGTCACCCCGGCCCGTCACCCCGGCCCGCCACTCCGGCCCATCGCCCCGGCCCGGCCCGGCCCGGCACTGTGGTGCCCGCACGGTGCCGGGATGACGATCCAAGCAGGCAAGGGCCCGACGGGCTGCGCCTTCGGATCATGGAGCACCCTCCATAGCGGGATGGCACCGCCGGGGAAGAACCCCAGCGCCGCCGTCCCGCAGGCGATCCGGAAATCGCGCCCCGGCCCGCCAGGCCCGGGGGCGCATCCGCTATTTCGCGGCGGGCGTCGGCGTCGGAGTGGCGCCGGCCTGCTTCACTTCGATGGTGGGCAAGGTGACGGTGGTATTCTTCATCTCGACCGTCGGCACCGCGACGGTCGTATTGGTCGATCCGATCCCCACCGATCCCGTTTCGGCCTTGAATTTGGGCAGCTGGCCGCCCTTGGCGTCGAAGGTGATCGTCGGCATCGTCGCACCCTGCTGCTGCTCGATGCGCAGCATGCCGACCGACATGAGCACCACCACGGCAAGCGCGATCAGGCCAATAAGCACGAGAATTCCACGCATCGCTTCATCTCCCCAATTGAATCGGTTGCGTAATCAACGCCGCATCAACCATGGTGGTTGCGTCGGCACAAGGCGTTTCTTCGGGCGAATCGGTTGACGCACCGTCCCATTACGGCTATCGGCGCCACCTTTCCGGCCCCAGTTCGCTGAGGCTCAAACCAGGATATCAAGCGATGTCGCGCATTTGCGAGCTGACCGGCAAGGGCCGGCAGGTGGGTAACAACGTTTCCCACGCCAACAACAAGACCAAGCGTACGTTCCTGCCGAACCTGCAGAACGTCACGCTGATCAGCGATGCGCTGGGCCGCAGCGTGCGCCTGCGCGTCTCGACCCACGGCCTGCGTTCGGTCGAGCACAATGGCGGCCTCGACAACTGGCTGCTCAAGACCAGCGACGACGATCTGTCGCTGCGCGCCCGCCGCCTGAAGCGCGAAGTGCGCAAGGCGTCGGCCGAGAAGACCGCGGCCTAACAGCCCGTTTCTTCGACGGCTCCATGCGAGCCCGTTCTCTGCACCGGAGGGCGGGCTTTTCGCATGTGGATGCATCGAGTGGCGTCATGTTAGGTTGTAGCGATGCGGCCGCATGCTTTCCTGGTCCATCTTGTCGCGTTGCCCGCTCTTGGAGCGTGCTCCGCATCGTATCCCGACGCGTACCGAGGACGTGACGGGAAGGCGGAGGCGCTAGCAGATTACCAGCACGGCGCGCTCCTGAAGATCTATTCCCATATCTTCAACGGCTTCGTGCCCGGCTCAAGGAGTCCGGGCCTGACGGAATGCTCGCCGTCAGCGAGCGATGGCGGGCATCCGCGCAGCCGATTCGTCTTCATCCCCGAAGCAGCCTTCCAGGAAGGAGCCCCGACGACGCCCGCTCAGGATGCATCGGCAGCGTCCGCGATTCGCTTCGCTCGGGACTACAACATGACCACGCTAAGGTTGCGCAAGCGCGAGGTTCAGGCACTGTGCCCCCGAGTCCGGCCCGAGATATAGGCACCGGCTTCCGCGCTCACACTTCAGCGCTTCCTGAACTCGATCCGGAACTTGAGCAGCAGCGACCATTCCCAGAATTCCTGGTTGTCGTCCGACGCGATCCACAGAATCGTGTCCTCGCCCTCACGCGTGATCGCCAGCGCCTCGTAATTGTCGTGGATCAGCGGGGCAGCGAGCGCCGCAATCTCCGTGCCGCGCACCACGGCGCCTGGGCGGAAATCCTTCGGATCCACCAGGGTCAGCCGCACCGTGAACAGGCCCGGCACCGCGAAGCGCCGGTTGAGCACGATCAGCCGCCCGTCCGGCAACTGGACGGCATCGCTCGGATCATAGCGCTCGTCAGGCGGCATATAGACGAATCGGATCGGCTCGACACCGGGCGCCGTAGGATCGCCCGGGAAGAGCAGGGCTTCGCGGCCGATCCGGCTCCCCCTGGGCCGCGACGTTTCGCCAATCGCCACGAACCGGCCGTCGCGCAGCCGCACCATCGATTCGGGCCCGCCATTTTCGGACCAGTCGCGCATCGCCGCCGGCTCCACGCTTCGTTCCGCGCGGGTCAGCCCGTCATCATAGCGCCAGATCGCGTTGTAGCGCTCGAAACCCACCCAGATCTGCCCGGTGGCCGGATCGCTCGTCATCGATTCCGAATCGCGGTCCGATTTCAGCCAGCCGGTGCCGGGGCCATCGGGCAAGTCACCGAACACCAGCTCGCGCGGCACCCAGTCGGCGCCCATCCGGAAACGGATGAAGGTACCGCCATCGCTGAGCAGCGTGAAGCGGTCGCCCTTGATCTGCATCGAGGAGAAGCCGCCAAAGGCGCGATCCGGGCTCCTCAGCCGGATGCCGCCCAGATATGTGAGCGCGCCCACTCGCGTCCGCCCGGGATCGCGCGCATCGAGCGGTACCCGCTCCACGGTCATGCGCGGCGGCCCGCCCCTCCATATATCGCGCCCGTCGCGCCCCGATGCGGAGAGCAACAGGATGAAACCGAGAGAGAACAGGGCAATCGCGAGGCGGAGCAGCATTGCGTCCGCTCATAGCGGCTGGCGGCGGAAGGACCAGCGCCTGAAAGATGAACGCCAGATGACCAGTCCGTTCAGAAGAAACTAAAGGGAACCGGGCTAGGACGTCGTTGGTTGTTCGAACAAGAGTTTCCCTCGCGTAGCGTATCGAGGGTTGGGGGCCGCCCTGAAAGGGGCGGCCCTCATCGCATCAGTACATGTGCTGGCCGCCGTTGATCGACAGCGTCGATCCGGTGACGAAGCCAGCCTCGTCCGAGCAGAGGAAGGCCACGCCGCGCGCGATCTCGTGCGCCTGGCCGAGTCGGCCGACCGGGATCTTCGCGACGATCTTCTCGAGGACTTCGGGCGGCACCGCGGCGACCATGTCGGTATCGATATAGCCGGGGGCGATCGCGTTCACGTTGATGCCCAAGCGCGCGCCTTCCTGCGACAATGCCTTGGTGAAGCCGTGGATGCCCGATTTGGCGGCGGCATAATTGACCTGGCCATATTGGCCCGCCTGGCCGTTGATCGAGCCGATGTTGACGATGCGGCCCCATTTGCGATCGCGCATGCCGGGGAACACCGCATGCGCCATGTTGAAGCAGCCGCCCAGGTTGATGCGGATCACATCCTCCCACATGTCGCGGCTCATCTTCAGGATCGTGCCGTCGCGCGTGATGCCGGCATTGTTGATCACGACGTCGACCGGGCCGAGCTCGGCTTCCACCTTCGCCACGCCTTCATGACAAGCGTCGTAATCGCCCACATCCCATTTGTACGCCGCGATGCCGGTGCGATCGGTGAAGGCGCGGGCCTTCTCCTCATTGCCCGCATAGTTGGCGGCGACGATCATTCCCGCATCCTGGAGCGCGAGGCTGATCGCCTCACCGATGCCGCGGGTGCCGCCCGTCACGATCGCTACGCGTGCCATGCTCTTCCTCTCCTTCGTGGTGCGCCGAAACGCTAGGCAGGCTCGATCCAGCCCGCAAGCTCCCCGCGCAAAATTGTGCGCAGCATCGCGATGCCGCCGGCGCTGTCGTTGAGACAGGGGAGATAGGCGAAGCGGGTTCCGCCTGCGGCGAGGAACGTCTCCCGCCCGCGAATCGCCAGTTCCTCCAGCGTCTCCAGACAGTCGGCCGAGAAGCCCGGCGCCACGATCGCAACCTTCCCGACGCCCTTGCCCGGCAGCGCGGCGAGCGTGGCGTCGGTGGCGGGCTCGAGCCATTTCGCCCGGCCGAAGCGCGACTGGAAGGTGACGACGAGTTCGCGCCCCAGCGCCTCGCCCAGCAGCCGCGCCGTCTTCCGGCACTGGCAATGATAGGGATCGCCGAGGTCGAGCGTCCGCTGCGGCATGCCGTGGAAGCTCGCCAGGATCGCATCGGGCTCGAAATCGAGCCGGGCGAGGCTCGCCTCCACCGACGCCTTGAGCGCGGCGATATAGGCGGGATGGTCGTGATAGGGCGGCAGCGTGCGGATCGCCGGCTGCCAGCGCATCTTCGCGAGCGCGGCGAAGGCTGCATCGTTGGCGGTGGCAGTCGTCGCCGCGCAATATTGCGGATAGAGCGGCGCGATCAGGATGCGCCGCACGCCCTCTGCCTGCATCGCGGTGAGCCGGTCCGCGATCCGCGGTTCGCCATAACGCATCGCCCAGTCGACGGAACTGCCTTCCCCAAATGCGCCCTGCAATGCCCTGGACTGCGCGGCCGTGATCGCGGCGAGCGGCGAGCCGTCCGCGCGCCACACCTGCCGATAGGCATGCGCCGATTTGCTCGGCCGGGTGCGCAGGATGATCCCGTGCAGGATCGGCTGCCAGACGAGCGACGGAATCTCCACCACGCGGCGATCGGACAGAAACTCGGCGAGGTAGCGCCGCACCGATGCCGGGTCGGGCGCGTTCGGCGTGCCGAGATTGACCAGCAGCACGCCGATCCGGTCGGGAGGAAACAGGGGCGGATGCCCGTCCGGAATGTTCATTCGACGTCCGAGAGCAGGGGCAGCACGCGGAAGCGCACGCCGCTCGCCGATTGCAGCGCATTGGCGATGGCGGGAGCGACCGGCGGCACGGCGAGCTCGCTCACCCCGCCCGGATCGGCGGCGTTGCGGATCAGCTCCACGGTGATGTCGGGCGCATCGGCCAGGGTCGGCAGGCCGAGTTCGGAAAGGTCGCGCACGTCCGCGACATTTTCGGTAAAGCCAGTCGATCCGGCAAGCGCCGCCGCCATCCCGAACAACAGCCCGCCCTCGATCTGCTGGGTGACCAGGTCCGGGTTCACCACTCTCCCGCAATCGACCGCGGCAACCAGCCGCTCGACCTTCACCTTGCGCCCGTCGAGCCGCGCCTCGGCCATCACCGCGACATAGGAGCCGCGAAAGGCGTGGCAGGCAATGCCCTGGCCGCTGCCCGGCTGGCCGCCCTGCCAGCCGCCCAGCTGGGCCGCCATCTGCAGGCACCGCGCCAGCCGCGTCTCGCCCCCCAGCATCGCCATGCGGAACGACACCGCATCCTGCTCGGCGGCATGGGCCAGCTCGTCCATGAAGCTCTCGACGAAGAAGCAGGTGTAGCTGTGGGCGCCCGAGCGCCAATAGCCGGTCGGCACGCCGATCGCGGCGACGTGGTGATCGACCGCGTAATTGGGAATGGCATAGAAGGGCTGCGCCCCCGCCACCGCCGAGGGATCCCCCTTGCCGGGCAGCGCGAGCGAAGCCTGCACCACCGGATCGCTGCCCAGCAGCCGGGTCGCCAACTCGCGGCCCGTCTCGGGCGCGGCGACCTTGGCGAGCAAGCCCGAGACCTGGCCCCGCTGGTTCAGCTTGCCGGTCAGCCGCCCGATCGCGGGCGGGCGATAGCGATCCTGGCGCATGTCCTCGCCGCGCGGCCAGGTGAGCTGCACCGGCCGGCCGATCCGCTCGGTGAGCAGCGCCGCCTGTTCGGCCACCCGATGCTCCAGTTTCGCTCCGAACGAGCCGCCCGCCATCGTCGCGTGCACGGTCACCGAGCTCTCGGAGATGCCGATCGCGCGCGCCGCCGCCGCCCGCGCCAGCCCCGGCGCCTGGGTCGGCAGCCAGAGCGACAGGTGCCCGTCCTGATAATTGGCCGTGCAGGTCATCGGCTCGAGCGCGGCATGGAGCGCCACGTCGACGCGATATTCGGCGGATACCACCTTCGCCCCGCGGAAATCCGCCGCCAGGTCGCCGGCCTCGTGGATCCGCGCACCATCGGCGTTCAGCGCGTCGCTCAGCGCCGAGGCGATCGAATCATTGTTGATCACTTCCTCGGGCGTCCTGAAGCGCGGGCGCATCGCATCGATCGCCCGCTCCGCCGCCCAGCCATTGTTGGCGATCGTCGCGACCCAGTCCCTGGTCGTGACGATGGAGAGCATGCCGGGGATCTTGTTCGCCGCCGCCCGGTCAAGCTTCACCAGCTCGGTCTCGCCGATCGGGCCCATCCGGATCGAGGCGAACACCATGTTCGGCAGCCGCACGTCCGCCGCGTAGAGCAGGCTGCCGTCCACCTTGGCCGGCGCGTCGAGCCGGGGCAGCGGCTGGCCATAGAGCCGGTTCGCCTCGCCGGTGCGCAGCGGCACGTCGCCGGGCACGCGCTCGTCCGCCGCCTCTGCCGCCAGCGCGCCGAAGCCGAGCTTCGAGCTGCCGTGGATCACCTGGCCGCCTGCCGTGTCGCAGCTCTGCCACTCGGCGCCCCAGCGCCGCGCCGCCGCCTTGCACAGCAGCACCCGCGCGGTGGCACCGGCATGGCGCAGCTGGTCCTCGAAGCTGCGGATCGAAGTCGAGCAGCCGGTGAGCACCAGCCCGGTGCGCGCGGCATGGCTGCGCCGCAGCTGCTCGGGCAGCCCGCCCAGCGCCAGCTCGAACAGTTCCTCGGCCGCCAGCGGATTGGCATAGAGCGGGTTGAGCGGCGCCGGCTCCACGCCCACCAGCTTCCAGTCCGCGCCCAGCTCGTCGGCGATGATCTGCGGCATGGCGGTGAACACGCCCTGCCCTTCCTCGCATTGCGGCACCGCGACCGAGACGTGCCCGTCGGTGCCGATCTTGATCCAGGCGCCGAACAGGCTCTCGCCCGGCGCCGCGGTGAGATTGGGAAGATAGGTGCGCGGCCACACCGCCCAGGCGACGACCAGCCCCACGCCCACGCCGCCGCCGATCAGCAGCGTGCGCCGATCCAGCTTCTGGAGCCTGCCGAAATCGACCTTCATGGCACCGGCTCTATCGCGCGGCCGGAGCGGTGTCATCCCTGCCTTCGACGGGCGCGCGTCGCATGGCGGGCATCCCGGCTTTCGCGGGCATGGCGGAACGGGCCTCTTGGGTTTGCGGCGCGCCTGTTCTATCGGAACCGGATATCCGGAGGGACCCCCCGTGCTGATTTCCACCCTGGCCGCCGCCGCGGCCGCCCATATCCAGTTCAAGGATCTCGGCCTCGACAAGGTCGCGCTCGATCTCGGCTTCTTCCAGATCAAATGGTATTCGCTGGCCTATATCGCCGGCATCCTGGTCGGCTGGTGGTATCTGCTCCGCCTGCTCCGCGTGCCCGGCGCGCCGATGAGCAAGCGCCATGCCGACGACCTCGTCTTCTACGCCACGCTCGGCATCATCCTGGGCGGGCGGCTCGGCTATGTCATCTTCTACGCGCCCGACATGTTCCTCAATCCGATCCGCATCCTCAAGCTGTGGGACGGGGGCATGTCGTTCCATGGCGGCGTGATCGGCACCACGCTGGCGATCATCCTGATGTGCCGCCGCCAGGGGCTCAACTGGCTGCGCGTGCACGATTACGTCGCCTGCTGCGCGCCGTTCGGCCTGTTCTTCGGCCGTCTCGCCAATTTCGTGAACGGTGAACTGTGGGGCAAGCCCGCGGACCTGCCCTGGGCGATCGTCTTCCCCGGCGCCGGCCCGCTGGCCCGCCACCCGAGCCAGCTCTACGAGGCCGGGCTCGAGGGCCTGCTCCTCTTCGCCATCCTCGCCTATGCCTTCTGGCGCACCAAGGCGCGCTACGAGCCGGGCAAGCTCGTCGGCATCTTCCTGCTCGGCTATGGCGCCTTCCGCTTCTTCGTCGAATATTTCCGCGAGCCCGACGCGCAGTTCGCAGGCACGATCTTCGAGCATGTGATCCACATGGGCCAGGTGCTGTGCCTGCCGATGATCGTCGGCGGCATCTATCTGATCGTCACCGCGAAGGGGCGGCGCCAACGAGTCGAACCGATCGCGGGCGTGGAGAGCGTGGCCTGAGCAACGGGAACCCCCTCGACGCGCCCGCCGGGGAGCGCGGTGCCAACGCCGCCGAGCCGCTGCTCGCCGAGCGGCTGGCCCGCGCCATAACCATGGCCGGGCCGATCCCGCTCTCGCAGTTCATGGGCGCCGCCAACGCGCATTATTATGCGACGCGCGATCCGCTGGGCGCCCGCGGCGACTTCACCACGGCGCCCGAAGTAAGCCAGATGTTCGGCGAGCTGATCGGCCTGTGGGTGGCCGACCTGTGGCAGCGCGCCGGCGAACCGCCGATCCGCTATGTCGAGCTGGGCCCGGGCCGCGGCACGCTCGCCGCCGATGCCCTGCGCGCCATGGCCAAGGCCGGGCTGGCGCCGCCGGTCGACCTGGTCGAGACCAGCCCCGTCCTGCGCGCCGCCCAGGCCGAGCGCGTGCCCGGCGCCGAATTCCATCTCGATCTGGTCGGTTTGCCCGACGACGCGCCGCTGGTCTTCGTCGCCAACGAATTCTTCGATGCGCTGCCGATCCGCCAGCTGATCGCCACCCAGGAGGGCTGGCGCGAGCGGCTCGTCGCCTGCCAGGACACGCTGTTCCTGCCGATCGCCGGCGACCGCAGCTTCGACATGATCATCCCGCGCGACTTCAAGGATGCGGCGCCCGGCTCGATCCTCGAGGCGTCGCCGGCCAGCGTCGCCGTGCTGCGCCAGCTCGCCAAGCGGCTCACCGAGCAGGGCGGCGCGGCGCTTATAGTCGACTATGGCTATTCGGGCCCGGCGATCGGCGACACGCTGCAAGCGGTGAAGGGCCATGCCTATGCCAATCCCTTCGACGAGCCGGGCGAGGCGGACCTCACCGCCCATGTCGATTTCGCCACGCTTGCCGAAGCCGCGCGCGCCGAGGGCCTGGTCGTGCATGGCCCGGTGACGCAGGGCGCATTCCTGATGCGGCTCGGCATCGCCGAGCGCACTGCCGGCCTCTCGCTCGCCGCCCCCGATCGCGCCGGCCGGCTCGCCACCGATCGCGACCGGCTGACCGATCCCGATCAGATGGGCGAGCTGTTCAAGGTGATTGCGCTCACCGCGCCCGGCTGGCCGGCGCCCGCGGGGTTCGAGGGATGATCTACCGCGACGCCACGGCCGCCGACCTCCCGGCGATCGCCGCGCTGTTCCGCGCGAGCTTCGTCGCGACCTTCGGCCATCTCTACCGGCCCGAGGATCTCGCCGCCTTCCTGGCCGGCTTCACGCCCGAAGCCTGGGCCGGGGAGCTGGCCACGCCCGACCTGCGCTTCCAGCTTGCCGAGGACGAGCAGGGGCTGGCCGGCTTCGCCAAGACCAGCGCACTGACGCTGCCGGCGGAAACCCAGGCCCGTACCCATGAGCTGCGCCAGCTCTATCTCGACGAGCGCGCCAAGGGCAGCGGCGCGGCGCAGACCTTGCTCGACTGGGCGCTGGACGAGGGCCGGGCGCGCGGCGCCGAGGAGATGTGGCTCTCGGTCTATGTCGACAATCACCGCGCCAGGCGGTTCTACGAGAAGAACGGGTTCGAGGACCGGGGCACCTATGCCTTCATGGTCGGCGAGCATGCCGATGAGGACCGGTTGATGAGGCGCAAGCTGTGAGTGAGGCAGAAGTTTTCCGCGCGCGGGCGCTGGCCGGGGTCGCGCACGGCTTTCTCGGCCGCCAGGGCGGCGTCTCGACCGGCGACATGGCCAGCCTCAACGTCGGGCTGGGCTCGCGCGACGATCCCGCGCTGATCGCCGAGAATCGCCGGCGTGCCGTGGCAGCGGTGCTCCCCGGCGCGCGCCTCGTCTCGGTGCATCAGGTCCATTCCGCGGACTGCATCACCGTGGTCGAGCCCTATGAGGATCGCCTGCGCCCCCATGCCGATGCGCTGGTCACCGATCGGCGGGGCCTGATACTCGGCATCCTCACCGCCGATTGCGCGCCGGTGCTGTTCGCCGACGCGAAGGCCGGCGTGGTCGGCGCCGCCCATGCCGGTTGGAAGGGCGCGATCGGCGGCGTCACCGATTCGACCGTCGCCGCGATGGAGACGCTGGGCGCCAGCCGCGACCGGATCGTCGCGGCGATCGGTCCCTGCATCGCCCGCGCCTCCTATGAAGTCGATGCCGGCTTCCTCGCCCGCTTCGCCGAAGCCGATCCCGATAACGAGCGCTTCTTCACCGAGGGGCGCCGCGAGGATCACTGGCAGTTCGACCTCGAAGCCTATGTCGCGCACCGGCTGGCCGCAGCGGGCGTCCGCACCGTCGAGATGCTCGGGCAGGACACTTATGCGCAGCCCGGGCATTTCTATTCCTATCGCCGCGCCACGCATCGCGGCGAGCCGGACTATGGGCGGCAGATCAGCCTGATCGGGCTATAGGGTCCCGCTCCCGGCGGGTGAGGGGGAACCGCCAAGGGCGGCGCGGGCAAGGGGACGAGAGTCCGCTCTTGCCGCGCGCGACGCGGAACATGCGGGCCGCCCGCATGCGCCGCGACTTTTGTGACTTTCCGCGGGTTTTGGGCTGCCCAACCGCCGGCAAATCGTTACAGCTGATACGAAATAGATTCCCATCGGAGAGCCTCCATGACCGACGAGACCGAAGCCGACCTGACCGGTGCCACGCCGCGGCGCCGCCCCAAGGCATCGGCCGACAGGATCGGCGAGCGCCAGCTCAAGCCGTCGACGATGATGATGGGGCACGGCTTCGACCCGATGCTCTCGGAAGGCTCGCTCAAGCCGCCGATCTTCCTCACCTCCTCCGCGCTCTTTCCCCATGCCGCCGCCGGCAAGCGCCATTTCGAAGGCGTCACCGGCAAGCGCCCGGGCGGCGCCGAGGGCCTGGTCTATTCGCGCTTCAACGGCCCGAATCAGGAGATACTCGAGGATCGCCTGGGCGTGTGGGAAGGCGCGGAGGACGCGCTGGCCTTTTCCAGCGGCATGTCGGCGATCGCCACGCTCTTCCTGTCGATGGTCAAGCCCGGCGACACGATCGTCCATTCGGGCCCGCTCTATGCCGCGACCGAGACGCTGATCGCCCGCATCCTCGGCCGCTTCGGCGTGCACTGGCTCGATTTCCCGGCCGGCGCCAGCCGCGAGGAGATCGACGCGGTGCTGGGCAAGGCGGCGAGCGGAAACGTCGCGCTGATCTATCTCGAATCGCCGGCCAACCCCACCAACGCGCTGGTCGATGTCGAGGCCGTGGCCGCCAGCCGTGACGCGATCTTCAAGGGGCCGAACAAGCCGCCGATCGCGATCGACAACACGTTCCTCGGCCCGCTCTGGGCCCAGCCGCTCAAGCAGGGCGCCGACATCGTCGTCTATTCGCTGACCAAATATGCCGGCGGCCATTCGGACCTGGTGGCGGGCGGCGTGCTCGGCACGAAGGAGCACATCAACACGATCCGGCTGATGCGCAACACGATCGGCACGATCTGCGATCCCAACACCGCCTGGATGCTGCTCCGCAGCCTGGAGACGCTGGAGCTGCGCATGAGCCGCGCGGGCGAGAATGCGGCCAAGGTCTGCGCGTTCCTGCGCGCGCACCCCAAGGTCGAGCATGTCGGCTATCTCGGCTTCCTCGAGGAAGGATCGCGCCAGGCGGATATCTATCGGCGCCACTGCACGGGCGCGGGCTCGACCTTCTCGCTCTATCTCAAGGGCGGCGAGAAGGAGGCGTTCGCCTTTCTCGACAGCCTCAAGATCGCCAAGCTCGCCGTGTCGCTGGGCGGCACCGAGACGCTGGCCAGCCACCCCGCCGGCATGACGCACCTCTCGGTGCCCGATGCGCGCAAGCAGGCGCTGGGCATCACCGACAATCTCGTCCGCATCTCGATCGGCGTCGAGGATGCCGACGACCTGATCGCCGACTTCGACGAGGCGCTGAAGGCAGTCTAGCGCCGGGAAGCGATCGAGCCGGTACGGTTGCGTGCTTGATTGAGGTCAAGGGCCGGCGGGTATATCCTGCCGGTTCGAGGGGGAACTCGCCATGACCGGAATTTCGCGCTTCCTGGCTCTGCTCGCCGCGGCGCTGCTCGTCCCGCCCGCCGCGGCGCAGACCGGCGACATGGCCGGCATGCATGCGGGGCACGGCTTCCCGCAGACACTGGCCGATTGGGCGCATGGCGCGCAGCTCTTCCCCGATCTCGGCGATTTCCGCCGCGATGCCGGAACCAGGGTGCCCGCCGCCCAGGCCTATTTCGACCAGGGCATGCGCCTGCTCTGGGCGTTCAATCACGACGAGGCGGCGCGCAGCTTCGCCAAGGCGGCCGAGACGGATCCCCGATGCGGCATCTGCCATTGGGGCGTCGCGCTGGCGCTGGGCCCCAATTACAACATGCCGATGATGGCCGGCGCCCGGGCCCGGGTCGCATGGGAATCGCTGAAGAAGGCGGAGACGCTGGCGCCCGGCGCCACGCCCGCCAACCGCGCGCTGATCCTAGCACTCGCGAAACGCTACACGGGCCCGCAGCCGGTCGATGCCGGCAACAGCGCGCCCCTGCTGGCCGCGTTCGGCGACGCAATGCGCGCCGCGGCCAAGGCCTTCCCCCAGGACGACGACATCCTCACGCTCTTCGCCGAGGCGCAGATGAACCGGAACCCGTGGAAGCTGTGGAATGCCGACGGCACCCCGGCCAGGGATACGCCCGAGATCGTCGCCACGCTGGAGACGGTGCTTGCCCGCAATCCGCATCATCCGGGCGCCAATCATTATTACATCCACGCCGTCGAGGCATCGACCGCGCCGGCCAAGGCCATCGGCGCGGCCGAGCGGATCGGCACGTTGATGCCGGGCGCCGGCCATGTCGTGCACATGCCCTCGCACATCCTCCAGCGCGTCGGCCGCTACGCCGAATCGGCCGAGGCCAACCGCCTCGCCGACGCGGCCGACAGCGCCTATTACGCCAGGACCGCGGCCATCGACTATTACCCGATGTATTCGGCGCACAATCTCCAGTTCCTCGCGGCCTCGACGGCGATGGAGGGGCGCGGCGCCGAGACGATCAAGGCCCTGCGCGACGTACGCAAGGTCTTCACCGACGATCAGGCCGCCGCCATGCCCGGCATGGATTGGGGGATCGGCTATCTCTACCAGGCACTGATCCGCTTCGGCCGCTGGGACGAGATGCTCGCCGAGCCCAGGCCGGACGCGCGGCTGCTCGACCTGACCGTCAACTGGCTCTCCGCCCGCACCATCGCGCTCGCCGCCAGGGGCAGCATCCCCGAGGCCGAGGCAGAGCTGGCCGGCCTGAAGGCCAGGATCGCCGCCGCTCCCGCCGATGCGCTGGCCGGCATGAACCTGGCAGCGCCGCTCTTCCGCATCGCCGCGCTGCGCGCCGAGGCGCGGATCGCGCTCGCCCGCAAGGACGGTCCCCGCGCCGTCGCGCTGCTGCGCGAGGCAGTCACCGTCGAGGACGGGCTCTCGTACAACGAGCCTTCGGACGAATTCTTCCCCACCCGCCACCTGCTCGGCGCGGCGCTGCTCGACGGCGGCAAGGCGGCGGAGGCCGAGACGGTGTTCCGCGAGGACCTCGATCCCCGGCGCAATCCGCGCAACGGCTGGGCCCTGCTCGGCCTTGCCCAGGCGCTCAAGGCCCGGGGCAAGGACGCAAGCACGGCCGAGAAGGACTTCGCCGCCGCCTGGGCCCGCGCCGACGTGAAGCGCAGCGCGCCGGCCTTCTGAGCGCCGCCTCGATCAGGTCGGCCATCACCCGATGGTCCTGGATCGACGGATGCCAGTTGCACCCCGTCATCTCCAGGGCGGGCACCTTCACCGCGGTCACGCCGGCAGCCTCCGCCACCGCGGCGACATCGGGATAGAAATTCTCGGCGCCCATCAGCAGGATCCGCGCCCGGGGCTGCGCGGCCTGCCGGGCGCGGACAAAGGCGATATACTGCTCGCGGTAATCCGCCCGCAGCGCCGCCGCATCGGCCCAGGCCTCGCCGCCGTGCACCGGCGTCGAGAAGTCGTTGGTGCCGAGATTGATGACGATGGTCTCGGGCCGCCAGCCGTCCGCCCGGGCCGGGGCCGGCTCGCCGGGAATGGCACGGGGATAGAGGAAGGGCAGGCTCTCGCCCGGCTTGCTGCCGGCATAGTTGCGGACGATCCCATAACCCGAATAGGCAATCAGCCGGTAGTCGGCACCCAGCCGCCGCGCCAGCACCGGCCCGAACGCCTGGCTGGTATCGGTCGTGTCGTGCACCTTCTGCCGGTCGCAGTCGCGGGTCGGCGAAGCGTTGCCATAGCCGACGGTGTGCGAGTCCCCGATGAACTCGATCCGGCGCGGCCGCACCGGCGCGGGAAGCGGCACGCCAGAAGTGAAGAAGCCGAAAAAGCTGCTGCTGCCCGACTGGCTCTCGGTCAGCTTGTCGATGCGGATATCGTGCACGCCGGGCTGCAGCCCCGCGATCCTCACCGTGGCCGGCCCGGGCGATACCAGCGTCTGGAACGGCTTGCCGTCCACGCTCACCCGCAAGAAGTCGCCATGCGTCTCGACCCGGGCCGTGACCTCGGTGCCGCGAAAGCGCGCCTCGACATAGGTGCCCGGCCAGCCGAACCGCATTTCGCTCCCCTTGGCGACGATGCGGCCGCCGACATGAACGGCCAGCCGCTTGCCCCCCGGCACCGGCGCGGTGGAGAGGATCAGCGGCACGAGCAGCACAAGGGATACGGGCTTCATCGCATCACCCTAACCCGTCCCGCCGATGCGCGAAATCGCCGCATCGCTTGCCCGTATCGCGCCCGCAGCATGCGAAGCTTGCACTCGTGCGCAGGCCGGGCGGTGCGCTAGCGAAGGGCGGATTTCCGCAAGAGGACGCCCATGGCTTCGCGAATCGCGCATCCCGGACTAGCCGCCAAGGTCACCAGCGCCGACCAGGCGGCCGGCTTCATCGACGACCGCATGACCGTGGGGATGAGCGGCTTCACCGGGTCCGGCTATCCCAAGGCCGTCCCGCTCGCACTGGCCAGGCGCATCGCCGGCGAGCGGGCGGCGGGGCGCGATCTGCGGGTCAAGGTGTGGACCGGCGCTTCCACCGGCCCCGAGCTGGACGGCGCGCTGGCCGAGGCGGACGGCATCGAGCTGCGCCTCCCCTATAATTCCGATCCCGTCGCCCGCGAGCGGATCAATCGCGGCGAGATGGAATATCTCGACATGCACCTGAGCCAGGTCGCGCCCATGGCCTGGGAGGGATTTCTGGGCCCGCTCGACATCGCCGTGATCGAGATCGCCGGCATCCGCGCGGACGGCGCATTGATCCCCTCCTCCTCGGTCGGCAACAACAAGACCTGGCTCGATCGCGCGCAGGGCGTGATCCTCGAGGTCAATCGCTGGCAGAACCCCGCGCTGGAGGGGATGCACGACATCTATTACGGCACCGCGCTGCCGCCGAACCGGGTGCCGATCCCGCTCACCCGCCCCGACGACCGGATCGGCCAGCCGACCTTCCGCTGCGACCCCGGCAAGGTGATCGCCGTGGTCGAGACGGATGCGCCCGATCGCAACCTGCCCTTCGCGAAGCCGGATGACGCGGCGCTGGCGATCGCCGGCCATCTGATCGAATTCCTCCGGCACGAAGTCGGCATGGGCCGCCTGCCGCCGTCGCTGCTCCCGATCCAGTCCGGCGTCGGCAACATCGCCAACGCCGTGCTCGCCGGGCTGCTCGACGCGCCCTTCGCCGGCATGACCGCCTATACCGAAGTGCTGCAGGACGGGATGCTCGACCTGCTCGCCGCCGGCAAGCTGCGCATGGCGTCGTGCACCGCCTTTTCGCTCAGCCCCGATGCGGCCGAGCGGCTCAATGCCGAGATGGCCGATTTCCACGACCGCATCCTGCTGCGCCCCCAGGAGATCAGCAACCATCCCGAGATCGTGCGCCGCCTCGGCTGCCTGGCGATGAACGGGATGATCGAGGCGGATATCTACGGCAACGTCAATTCGACGCACATCATGGGTTCGCGCATCCAGAACGGCATCGGCGGCTCGGGCGATTTCGCGCGCAACGCCTTCATCTCGATCTTCATGACGCCCTCCATCGCCAAGAGCGGCAGGATCTCGGCGATCGTGCCGCATGTCAGCCATGTCGACCACATCACCCAGGACGTGCAGGTGATCGTCACCGAGCAGGGGCTGGCCGATCTGCGCGGCCTGGCACCCCGCCGCCGCGCCGAGCTGGTGATCGAGCAATGCGCGCATCCCGATTATCGCCCCATGCTGCGCGACTATTATGCGCGCGCGATCAAGGGCAGCTACGGCCTGCAGACGCCGACGCTGTGCGGCGAGGCGCTGGCCTGGCACCAGCGCTTCGTCGAGACGGGCAGCATGCGGCCCTGATCCGGGTTGGAGGCGTGGCGCGGCTCTGCTCTAAGAAGGGCATGACCGCGCCTCTCCGCACCGGCCTCGCCGCGCTCGCCGCCCTGTCGCTCCTCGCCGCGCCGCTCGCGGCCCAGACGTCCGGCGGATCCACTTATGACGCCGCCGACCCGATGATCGGCACCGGCGGCGAGGGGCATACGTTCCCGGGCGCGGTCGCGCCCTTCGGCATGATCCAGCTGAGCCCGGACACCGACACGAGCTGCGTGATCCGCAAATGCTACAGCCACGCCGCCGGCTATCGCCACGAGGACCCGACGATCCAGGGCTTCTCGATGACACATTTCTCGGGCGCCGGCCATTCGGACCTGGGCGACTTCCTGATCCAGCCGATCGCCGGCGACGACGTTCCGCTGGAGCCAGACGGCTATCGTTCGCCCTTCGACCACGCGAGCGAAGCGGCCGTGCCGGGCTATTACGCCGTCACGCTCGCGCGCCAGGGCATCCGCGCCCAGATGACGGCGGGCATCCGCATCGGCGTGCAGCGCTACGAATTTCCCGCCGGCCAGAGCGCGCATCTGGTGCTCGATCTGCGCAGCTCGCTCTACAATTATCCGGGCAAGACACTGTGGTCGTCGATCCGCGTCCGCGCCGACGGCACGATCACGGGATCGCGCGAGACGCGCGGCTGGGCGCCGGCCCGGAAGCTCTTCTTCGCAATCCGGCCCTCGCGCCCGCTCGCCGGCCATGCCTTCCTCAACCGCGAGGAGAGGATCGACTATAAGGGCTTTCAGGGCCCGAGCCGCGGCGCCGACGATGCCCGCCAGCTCGCCGGGCGCGCGCTCGTCGCCCGGCTCGACTTCGGCCGGATCGACGGGCCGCTCGACGTGAAGGCGGCGATCAGCGCAGTCGACGAGGACGGCGCCATCGCCAATCTCGACAGCGAGCCCGGCGGCTTCGACACGGTCCGCGCCGCCACCCGCGGGGCCTGGGAGCAGGCGCTCGGCGCGATCGATATCGAGGCACCCGCAGCGATGAAGAAGACCGTGGCGACCGCGCTCTATCACAGCCTGATCGCCCCCAGCGTCTTCTCCGACGCGGACGGCCGCTGGCGCGGGCCGGACGATCAGGTCCATGCGGCGAAGGGCTTCACCTTCCACTCGACCTTCTCGCTGTGGGACACGTTTCGCGCCGAGCATCCGCTGCTGCTGCTCGTCCAGCCCGAGCGGAAGAATGCCGACTTCGTCAATTCGCTGATCGCCAGCCGGCAGGTCAGCCCGTTCGGCATCCTGCCCGTCTGGCAGTTCCACGGGCGCGAGACCTGGACAATGATCGGCTACCACGCCGTGCCCGTGATCGCCGATGCCTATCTCAAGGGCATTCGCGGCTTCGACGCAGACGCAGCGCTGGAAGCGATGGCTGGGAGCGCGACCTATGGCCCCTATGGCGGCTTGGACTCATATATGAAGCTCGGCTACGTCCCGATCGACAAGGAGCCGGAAGCAGCCTCCAAGACCGTCGAATACGCCTATGACGACTGGACCATCGCGCGCATGGCCAAGGCGATGGGCAGGGCCGATGTCGCCGCCGCCTTCGGGAAGCGCGCCGGCAACTGGCGCAACAGCTTTGACGCGAAGACCGGCTTCCTGCGCGCCCGCAAGTCCGACGGGACCTATCGCACGCCCTTCGATCCCACCGCGATCAACTATGGATCGGACTATACCGAGGGCAATGCCTGGCAATATTCCTGGTTCGTCCCGCAGGACCAGGCCGGCATGTTCGCGCTGCTCGGCGGCGGCGCGGTGGCGGTGGAGA
>JAAGWI010152591.1:0-13815 GCA_012274505.1 Galium porrigens var. tenue
TTTTACTATTTCAAGGCAAACAGACACGAAAAGAATTTTACATTTGCGTGCTTGTATGTAGGCTAGCTAGCTATTTTATACTCCCTCTGGTTTTTTTATTATGGCACAGTTGACCAGAAACACTATTTGACGGCAAGTTTGACCATCGATAACTTTAGTTACATATATTTACTAAATCTAAAGTTTTGATATTTAGAAAATACATGTTAAGAAGAATCCAAAAATATATCATACAATTATATTATTATTCATATAGTGCTTCAAATTGATGGTCAAACTTGCAACAAAATTTATGATAAATAGTAGTGTGCCAATATAAAAAAAACAGAGAGAGTACTACTTATTGCGGTTATGAATAGTTCTTAGAATTTGGCCAATGTGAATTTGTTTGTGCAGATAAACTGCCGGTTGGTTGTTGAGATGCTTGCCTCTGTTGGGCATGGTCTGAGTTCTCTGAGTAACTCTTATCCCGACAAGCATCGATTTGATGACCTATACTTTGATCTGTTTGAAACAGATGCCGAGGCAATCTCTTTTTTGAACTGGGGATTTAATGTTATCCTAGCGGTTGAATTATAATGCTACTATCAAGAGTTTATGTGTTCAATTCCCACCGAGGATAAGGGGAGGGGTGGAATTTTCTTCGGGCTCACTTGAGTTATTACCAAATTTTTTTTAAAAAAAATTCTTTTTTGAACCGTCTTTCAACAATTCTTGAAGTTAAAGAGAGATTGGGATGACAGGTTGGCTTATTTTTATTAAATGTTTTGTAATTAATTTTGAATAATTTCTATTAGGTACTGGAATTGATCTTGAATATGTACATCTTTGGTATCTTTATTTAGTTTAATTTTGAAAATTTTTATTTGGTATCTTTATTTAGTTTAATTTTGAAAAGTTTTATTTGGTATCTTTATTTAGTTTAATTTTGAAAATTTTTATTTGGTATCTTTATTTAGTTTTACTATTTACAAGTTCATTTTCCCTTTCAAAAATAAAACAAAATTTACAAGCACATTTTGTGTTTGGAATTTAGAGGCTGGAATAAGTAAAAAACAATTGATTCATCCAACCCACACTTTATGATGGTAAATCAGATTCACATTTTGACCGGCCGCTTGGAAAGAGTAACCTGATATGACGGTTTCCATCGTCTCTAACCGCCCCCCGCATGCCAATTTTGACCCAAAGCCTTGGCTCTAAACCGGTATTCATCCGAGGCCCGGGCCTCCACTGGAACCGGTCCATCCGGTCACCTAAACGATTTTCCGTACAAATATAAATAATTTTGTCCCTCAAGACTCCGGATCACTTTCCCAATTCCGGTCGGCTCTGCGGAAAAATCAGAACCAAGTAAGCCATTCTATTCCTTCCTTTAAATATGAACTATTACGTCATTTCCATCCCGATTTCCCTTTAAATTGCTAAGTCCCGCCATTCTTATATTTATGTAATGATTGAGACCATTTTTGTTGATAATTTGAAGGTGAAAAGCTAGTAAATTAAAAGGGTTTCGAAAGGAATTTGGAAAGATAGGTAAAAATGGAATCAAATTTAAATTCCGAATTAGTACCTGTGACCCAGCACAAACATGATCCGGCATGGAAACACTGTGAAATGTTTAAGAATGGTACTAGGTTTGAGCTCAAGTGTGTGTATTGTGGGAAGATTTTTAAGGGCGGAGGGATTCATAGGATTAAGGAACACTTGGCTGGTCAGAAAGGCAATGCCGCGAGTTGTCTGAGGGTTCAGCCTGATGTTCGCCTCTCAATGCAAGATAGTTTGCGTGAGGTGGTTATGAAGAAGAGGAAGAAGCATAAAAATTATGAAGTTGTGACAGATTCTGACAACAATGCTGTATTTATAGGTTGTACTAATGAGGTTGATGGATTAGGCAATGCTAGTAACACCGAGGTTAACTTGGATGTGATTGGACAGGATTGCAACGAGTTTGAGAGCGTTGAGGGGGTTGTAGCTGTAGGAAAGAAGGGAAATGGTAGGAGGAAGAAGGGGAGAAGGGCTTCTTCAGGTTTTGGGAATTCAAATGTAACTGTTCCCATTAGTAATGCTGCTAGAAAGGTGAGCAGTTCCCAAGTTCATTTGGCGATTGGGAGGTTTTTCTTTGATGTAGGAGTGCCTTTAGATGCTGTGAAATCGCCTTATTTCCAACCTATGATTGATGCAATTTCTTTGCAAGCGGATCGTGTGGTTGGCCCGTCTTATAATGACCTCAGGAGCTGGATTTTGAGGAATACAGTTCATGAAGTGAGAAATGATGTTGATCAATGCATGAGTTCTTGGGGGAAGTGTGGATCCTCGATTTTGGTTGATGAGTGGGTTTCGGGTGGTGGTAAAACATTTGTATCGTTCTTTGTGTATGGCTCTCAAGGGACAATGTTTTTGAGGTCTGCGGATGTGTCCAACATGGTACACTCCGAGGATTCTCTGTTTGATCTTCTTAAGGAGGCCGTGGAGGAAGTTGGGGCGCGAAATGTCATGCAAGTAATAACCAGCTGTGAAGACCGTTATATTGATGCTGGTAAAAGGCTTTCTGATGCTTATCCTACTATTTTCTGGACACCTTGTGCTGCTCACTGCATAGATTTGATGTTTGAGGACATAAGTAAGGTAGATTGGGTTAGTGAAATTCTCGAACAAGCTAAAACAATTTCGAGGTTTGTATATAACAACAATGCTGTTTTGAATATGATGAGGAAGTACACTTTTGGAGTTGAATTAGTTGATTTGGGACACACTCCCTGTTCGACAGATTTCTTGACATTGAAGCGGATGGTTAATGTAAGACACAATTTGATATCAATGGTTTCTTCAAAGGATTGGATGGAGAGTCAGTATACAAGGAAACAAGATGGAATTACTGTTCTTGAATATGTCAACAACCAGTTATTTTGGGTCAATTGCATGTTACTTACTCGATTAGTGGATCCACTTTTGCGACTTCTGAGGATAGTTGCTAGCGAGAAGAGACCCGCTATGGCGTATGTTAATGCCGGAATTTACCGAGCCAAAGAAGTAATCAAGCAAGAGTTCTCTGATAAGAAGGAGTATATGATTTATTGGGATATCATAGATCAGCAATGGGAACAACTTCGGCATCATCCTCTTCTTGCTGCTGGTTTTTACCTGAATCCCAAATTCTTTTACAATACACAAGGGGATTTGCTGCTTAATATCAGGTCCCTAGTTTATGATTGTGTAGAGAAAATGGTGACTGATCCAAAACTTCAAGATAAGGCTATGGAAGAAATAACATCGTATCAGAAAGGTGATGGAGATTTCGGGAGACAGTTGGCTGTTAGAGCAAGAGGTACTTTGATTCCAGGTACTATATGTCCAAAACAGCCATTTTTGCTCTCCCAGAATATTCAGTTTATAGTTGCTCTCCAAATTTTAGTTTTTCACTCATTTGCTTGTTTTTCCAATCCTTGTAGCGGAATGGTGGTCAACTTATGGTGGGGGTTGCCCTACTCTTTCACGTTTGGCTACCCGCATTCTGAGCCAAACTTGCAGTTTGATACACGCTAAGAGAAGCCGAGCAACTTTTGAGCAGATGCATGAAACCAAAAACTGTTTGGAGCGGCAGAGGCTCACCGACCTTCTCTTTGTACAGAATAACTTGTGTTTGAGGCAAATGTAAGAGGAAGAATGAACTTCTTCATCTGTAACTGCATAGGATTATTGATTTTATTACTGATTCTTGATAGGGAGAAAGTGAACAAAGAACAGGATATTGTGGACCCCGTAACTCACGAAAACATCTCCATTCCTGAGGACTGGATCACAGACAATTCAGTGAGCTCAGAAGGCTTGGAAAGTTCCAATTGGATGACCGTTGACCCGCCTCTGTGCAACACGATGCTTTTAGGGCCACAGGTTGATGATGTCAGAGCCCTTGATGCAGGTAAACGATGGTATTACCTATTACAGATAGACACTAACATATGAATGAACACATGCCTAATATTCTTTGTTCATGGACAGTGTTTGAAGACTATGAAATCTTCGACGTGGTAAGAGACATTGAAGTATAAAGATGTTTAAATGGCAGAAGGCTAAGGATTTCTCGGCATGTAAATACATGATCACAATTTAAGTGTGTTGATGTATTCTGTATCTGAATCCTATTGGCCTCAGAAACATCTCGGAAGAAAAGTTTATTCGAAATTGGGGATAATCATTCCAAACTCTACACTAGAAAGGTATATACTATGATACATTCTTGTACATTCCAAACCTTAAATCATCTTTTGACTCGCGACGAGAAATGGGAAGTGGAGTAGCTGAATTAGCTCCCTCACCATCATCGCCTTCATTAACCGAAGGCCAGACTTCCTTCTTCTGTAAACTGGATGTCAGATAAGAATGAACATAATCCTCGAACACGTCTGGCGACGCCATGTGACAAGGCAGCGGCGCTTCCCCTTCTAGATACCTCACCACTTGCCTCATCCCTGGCCTCTTATGAGCAGCATTGTAAGAACACATCAACCCTAGTTTCAACAGAGTAACAACCTCGATTTCATCAAACTAGCCTTCCAACCTAGGATCAACCACATCTAGAATCATGCCTTGCTTCCACCTGTCCCATATCCAGTCCACCAGAATCAGTTCCTCCGGCAATGCCTTCTGCTCGATCGACCTTCTCCCCCAGACAACCTCTATCAACAGAGCTCCGAATGCAAATACATCTGAAGCAGTTGTCGGCTTCCCGGCTTTTGTCAGCTCCAGAGCTAAGTACCCTAATATTCCGACAACCCGGGTTATACTAGGATCATACCCGTGTTCGTAAAGCTTGGCTAGCCCAAAATCACCGAGCCGACCGTTTACATCGTCGTCCAGCAGAATGTTGCCGGCTTTAATATCTCTGTGAATCACAGTCTGCTCAACCTTAACCTCTTCTCCGGCGTACCCAACCTCACCTCCGACGACCCAAACCTCAACGTCGGCGACCCAAACTTCAACGTCGGCGGCGAGGGCGATCTGACGGTCGGACGAACGGCGATCGCAAATGGCGAGGGCGATCGCGAACAGCGACGGCAATTTTGCCGGCAGTGGTGGGCCAACGACGATGGCGGGGCAGTTTTGCAGGCGGCGGTGGCAGAGCGGCGGTGGCATCGGTGTTTGTAATGATATTTAATGTGTTTTAAAATTTTATTCAAAATACCAAAAGTATTTAAATTAATATAAATACATGGCGTGTTTTAGTAAAACAGGTATAGTAATTCAAAAAATTAATCACCACCAGCCTAGCCCAGATGGTTTTTCGGAACTTTGGGCCGGCCCTACTTTAGTCACACGTCGTATCAGAGGCTTCAAAGGTATCTTCTGGGCCAGAGTTTTCGCTTGAAACTCAGCATCCTGAAGCAGCTCCCGGAGGAATGGAATGGTTTCTGGGCAAAGCACTAAATATTCTTCTTTCAAGTTCTCAACTAGATACTTGACGATTCTCAGACCCAGCAGACGAGTACGGACCTTGGGACTTCGTGCTTGCTTCAAGACCCTGCACCCACAATTTTTGCAAGATGGGAGATGAGGAAGAGAGTCAAGAGACAGTGAGAGCGGTTAAAATCAACCATATCAATAAGAGCCCTGAATCCTCAGATAAGCACAATGACCATCAAAACGAGATCTTTTTCACCGAGAAAATAATGTACAGATATTTCATGGTTCATACCTCATCGTTCAGTTGTCTCCAAAGGTCAGATCCAGCAGTAACAGCCATCTGACCGATGCAGGCAACCAATGTATCATCAGCTTTCTCAATTGATGGAGCTTCTGGATGCTGTTCTAAAGAAGCACATAAATAGTCACATTTCTTTACGGAACCATCTCTTCATGTTGAACGAAGGGAGTGACAAATACGGCAATAAGATCTGGCCTAACCAGTAAATACCAAGTTATATGGTTTTAATGCGTGAGTAATAGCCAGCGGCAGATAAATTATATGCATGGAATGATCATTTTGGCTAATAACTGATTGTGCTTCTTCAGACATTACGAAAAACACATTAAAAGTAAAATCAGATAAATTTGTCTACCTCAAAATCATTATTTGGCACTTAGATTTGAATTTGGGCCAACTCCTCGCATGGCTTATTTTCTTGCACCTTGCCTTGACTTCAGCAACTATGGTCTTTGCAGGCTACACTTGAAGAGCTGTTAAAACAAACTGTTTCTGGCGTACAACGACATAATACAAGGGAAATAGATGCAGTGGTCTCTTCAAATCTAAGAGAAGGACAAAGGGAACTAATGCATAATGTCATGCAGTCAATTGTGAAGAGCCTAGGACCCGTCTCGTACGTTGGAGTTGGGGTCCAGTTGCTGAAGCATACTGATAAGAATGTGAGAGAGGAGGTAACGTGTGACAGAGTGACTGATCTTTTAGATTTGATTTGATTTTAGTTGATATGGAGTACATAACTTCTCTGCCACTGTGAAATAAAAGAAATAATTTTCATATTTTGGCAATGATTTTGACTTGCATAGTTACTAAGCAGTAGACTCCGTGATGTCTTTGATTTGATTTTTATTCTCATCAAATATTTTGGATGAACATATCCTCATTTCTATAGTTATTTTTTCCTTCCTGAATAACCATTCCTAGTCCTGTACATCGAAGGAAGGTGGTGCCATTAACAAAATTTTGAATGGTTATTAGGTTCTATCTTCTGTTATCTGAATTTTTTTCTCCAAAATGTAGGCAATCCCAGCAGAGAGAGTTCAACCTATGGAGGCTTTTACTGTATTCTGTATCAAACTTGTCACTCGGGGTTTTGGAGAGGATTGATATATCCAGTGATATGGAGAGGATTCTTCCGTTTGTGCACTATGCCCTAACGAATAGGGACCACGGCGAGGTCTCTCATCTCTCACTAAACAAACTCACACATATATATCATCATATTTATAACATTTGTTCATTGTATATGTCTTTTAACACTAGGATCATAATTACTATCCCTGAAATGAAAAGAATTAATAACTCCAAATATCCAATAATGGTTTTTACTCTTTTGAAATTGAAAGGGTGGTCCAGGGTGAGCGCTTGCTAGTACTCTTTTTAAATTGAAATGGTTTGTAGTGGTCATTCGAAGTGGTCATTCGAAGTGGTATAAAATTGCACAGTTCCATCTATTCATAACTTTCTCACTTATTCGTATATTCCCTAAATATTTTGGTATTAAACATGCCTTGAGCCTAAAACTAGGATTATAGCTACAATTGGACAGCTAAGCAATCTCAGGTAACAAAATTGCATTCAAATACTCAACTATAAGATTTAGAAGTACCTGAACAAGATGAATTAAAGCCACGCATACGCAACCATTCTAGATTATTAGCTTTGAAGTGCTGGTGAGCAACATCAACAATTAAGGGGACCAATTTTCTAACATGACTAGCAGGCATCTTTGTTCTCCGAGCAAGCAACTCAACAAGCATCAGGACACCAGCCTATGAACAAGAGATCACAGAGCTAATTATACACCACATGAATTAATTATGCCACTACAAACCATTTCAATTTAAAAAGAGTACTAGCAAGCACCCTGGACCACCCTTTCAATTTCAAAAGAGTAAAAACCATTATTGGATATTTGGAGTTATTAATTCTTTTCATTTCAGGGATAGTAATTATGATCCTAGTGTTAAAAGACATATACAATGAACAAATGTTAAAATATGATGATGCATATATATATATATATGTGTGAGTTTGTTTAGTGAAAGTTGAGAGACCTCATCGTGGTCCCTATTCGCTAGGGCATAGTGCACAAACGGAAGAATCATCTCCATATCACTGGATATATCAATCCTCTCCAAAACCCCAGTGACAAGTTTGATACAGAATACAGTAAAAGCCTCCACGGGTTGAACTCTATATGCTGGGATTGCCTACATTTTCGAGAAAAAATTCAGATAACAGAAGATAGAACCTAATAACCATTCAAAAATTTCAGAACCTAACAACAGAAAGAAATACTTACATGCTTACAAATGAACTCCAATAAATCCAGATCGTGACTGCATTGATCCACAAAAAAGGAAAGTGGTGCACCTAATGCTTGAACAGCACCAAGAAACTCACCTGAGCAGCACTTGGGTTAGATTTGATGAGAATGCAAAGAAATCTCTGAACAATATGTGTTTGGAGATTTTAAATCTAATTGATGACTCGGGGATTATACAATTAAACTTGCATGTGTTACTTTAGAAGCACTTGTTAACAGATTATCTCCGACTCAAAATAAATCAGTTCTTCTTGCCTGCCTAAAATCTGCTAGTAAGAGCATCAGGTCAAACGACGACTCTGTTTCCTCAGCTTGCCTCCGTGCTCTAATCAATGTTCTTGGTTCCGTGGCATTGCCTAGGCTCCCTGGTATTATGAAGGACATCTCTCTGCTTCATCTAGGAAATAATAATCACGATGGCAGTGTTTCTGTTTCATCAAGGACAGCTAGTGCCTCCATTGTCATGTATGTCCTTGTTTTCTTAGAAGCACTTGTTGACAAGCTTGGTCGTTGCTTAAATCCATATCTCGACAGATGACGAGATAAAGAGTCGAGCTGATCAACTGCGAAAGCTCATCATGACTGATAAAATCCCTGTAAGTATTTTCATCAAACATTTTGTTAGATACATCTCCAAGTGCATTAGTCTGATTGACGAAGAATTAGAATAGAAACGTCTTCTTATAAATCTCTCTTTTTTACTGTATTCTCATGGCCAGTTTCATATCCTTCTTCCTGCTTTGACAAATATATACTCATACGCTGTTAAATCTGGAGAATCAAGTGTAACTATTAGATTTGAGATTCTTGGGAATATGGTTCATTCAATGGATGTATCTGCTACGGCTGCTTATCATGTGCAAAATTTTGACCTGGGCTCGCTAGCACTTCATCTTCGAGGCATGCACATTGGTTCTATCAATAGTATTCTTACAGATATCAAATTTAAACATTTTTTGAGACGAGTATTGAGTGGTCAATGTCATGCATGGAGGTGAAGAAGGCAAAAATATTGACCGTTCCCTGTCATACATGACATTGACCACTCAATACTCGTCACAAAAAATGTTTAAACTTGGTATCTGTAAGAATACTAATGATAGAATCAATGTGCATGTCTCGCAGATCAAGTGCTAGCTAGCCTAGGTCAAAATTTTGACCATGATAAGCAGCAGTAGCAGATACATCCATTGAATGAACCATATTCACAAACATCTCAAATCTAATAGATACACTTGATTCTCCAGATTTAACGGCGTCTGAGTATATATTTGTCAAACCAGGAAGAAGGATATGATCCTGGCCTTGAGAATACAGTAAAAAAGAAGAAGATTTATAAGAAGACATTTCTATTCTAATTCTTCGCCAATCAGACTAATGCACTTGTAGAGGTATCTAACAAAATGTTTGATGAAAAGACTTGCAGGGATTTTATCAGTCATGAGCTTTCGCAGTTGATCAGCTCGACTCTTAATCTCGTTATCTGTCGTAGCAGCATCACAAGGACGTAGCACAAGAAGTTTCAGAAGGACGTAGCAGCATCTAAGGAAAAGGCTTACATGATTAAGCATGAACAATAAAATTCATACAACATTCGATACTCATCAATTAGACAATATAAAACCAACAATAAAATAGACTACTTTACACCATAACCACGATTCAGTGTAAGAGAGGTGCAAGTTAACAGAATTTAAGGCATTAAAAATCGGCACAAACCACTTTTACTAAGCAATGCAGCTCTCAATAATGGCTCTACAGTATATATGTATGCACATAAAAAGAAACAAAACCAAAAGAGCATAACAGACCACCTGGTATAAATATGCATCACATCCACTTTGGTGTGTGTGGGTGGGGTGGGGGGTAAAGGAGCAGACCCCTACCTGTTTATTAATTTTAAAATAAATTTACGAAAACGAGAGAGGTGGATATAATAGCCTAACCTCTATGACTAAATTTACGAAATACATTAGCCTTTACCCTAATTGACACTATGTTAAATGGCTCATACTCCACCAATCAGTCAAGTTATTACACCTAACCCCATGACAACTTCAATATTGTACCGAGTTTCATACAGAATACCTCTAAAGCACTGACAATGCCATGCATATCATCTTATATATAGAAGCATCATAATTAGGACACCGAGCAGAATTCTCTCTCTACTTCCACCTATGTGTTTCACGGTTCAAAAAAGTAGCGAAGGCAAGGGTTCCATCTCATTCACAAAAAAGTGCATAAAGTAAGTGCAGGAATGCTTAAAATCATATTTGTTTATCAGAAATCATCATGCATCAGCTTGAGTTGTTTGTTCATTCCAAAAGAAACTAAAAATCTCAGTTTTTTAGCTATTTCCTCCTGTCTTTTATATGGGTGCATCTAACTTAACCACGAGATTTAAGAATATGAGAAAAGGGGAACTCCTTGAAACTTGTGCCAAGACAAGATGAACTAACCAAAAAGCGCAGAAGAACGACCAAGAGCACAAAAGACTAACAGGTCCCTTCCTAATTTTCTGCCAACGCGAAACCTGGAAAGCCGACAGACAAAATAAGAAGAAGTTACCTTCCCAGAAAGATTCTCAAACAGAGGCCATTTCAATTCCTTGGCTCGTTTAAGAGCCTCCAAATTAAGTGGTTGTGTCTAGTTCACCAAGAAAGAGAGTGTAATCAAGAACTGGAAATAATTAAATTAAGAGAACATATTAGTTGTGACATGTAAGGATGAAACCTTTGGCAGAATCAGAGGTAGAATCATTTTTGCTAGTTTCTCCGTGAATTTTAAATTATTTTTGAAAGTATTTATTGCTAGTTTCAAGCAGGAAACAGCAACATTACTGGCCATAGATGTATCATCGGATGCACCTACAAGCAACATGAATAAATTAATTAAAATGTGAAAGCTTATATAGCATGAAACTTCTGATCCCAACAATGCAGATTTTTTACCTGTAAATTTACCTGACATTAAGATAAGAATACATCTCTTCAGCACACTCTGCAATGAGTCGAGAAGAACTGAATCGCTGGTATGATGCACATTCAGGGCTGCTTGAACAACAGTTAGATCGCCATCTGAAAGACGGCGAACTAGCGCATCTTGAATGACATCTGACACCTGAACAAGTGATCAAAATCAGTTCACCAGTAGAAAGGCCATTGGATAAAAATTAGCACCTAACATCAAAGACTTTAGCTTTAACTGAAAGAATACGATCTTCGTCTAGTTTTTCAACTGCAGAACGACGGGTCTCAGCCTGACAAGCATAACAGATTAAAACATAATATGCAAGTTGTATAGGAAAAGATCCTTGCAAATCGTATAAACTTTAATGCTCACAAAAAATATCCTTCTGTGAAAACCTTAACCACGTGACATGAAATAAAGTCAGTACACCAGAAAATTAGAACGATTTTAGCACCTTGGGATGTTCCACTGCAAAAATTATTCCTACATCAGGTACTCCACTAGAGAGACCACCATCTTCGTATATTATCTTTGAGATCAGCTCATTGCTCTCTTTTTCTCCATGCTGCAATATGATATTATAAATAAATAGAAATGGTTGGGTTAGAGAAAGTGGCGCCTCAAGTGATTTGAGAGATTTCTCTACAAACATAAGGTTGGGTTGAGAACAGTACAAGAATTATGTTTCTTTACAGAGAGTATATTAAAAAAAAATACCTGTAGAATCTTTTTCATAGCCTCAACAATTATTCCTGAATTAGGTACTCCACTAGAGAGATCATCTCCGTATATTATCTTTAAGATCAACTCATTACTCTCCTTTTCTCCATACTGCAATATGATATCATAAACAGAAGAAATGGTCAGAAGACTCAAAACCAAGAACCGGATAGAAAAAGAAAGGGAAGGTGGGTTAGAGAAAGTGGCGACTCAAATGATGTAAGAGGATTCACTACAAGCATGAGGATGAGTTGAGACAGTAGTATATATTAAAAAATATATACCTGTAGAACCTCTTTCATAGCTTCACATAAACCTCTTTCATAGCTTCACATAGTTCGCTTGGATATTTTTTATGGAGAGACACCAAAATTTTCTTCGCCTTACTTCCTAAAATAAAACATAACTCATACAATGAGACAAATATAAAGACCACAAAAGCAAGAGACAGAACCTGGGCTAATTAAACTAGACAAGATGGAGTCGCTAAAGAGCACAAACCTAATTCAGAGGCTCTAGGCTGGTTCGTGTCTATCTTCGAGAAAGTTATCAGCAACGTGGAGACGAGACCATGAACATGGGATTTCAAGGTAATCTTCTCTATAATCTTCATTAAAGTACGGTAACAGGTTTGGACAGCAGAGCTGCAGATTTGAACATGATTAAGCAACAATAAAAAACCACAACAATCCCTCAGACATAAAATACTTAATGAACACGCGTTCTCCAAACCTGTGCTGAAGAAGGGAATTGAGGAACGTAGTCAAGAACTTATCAATGTTGACTTCTTTGGATTTGGTAAATCTATGAAGAATTCCCACAATACTCCTTCAAAGTCAACGTCAAAAAAAGGTTACACTATATGGCAATAAAATTTAGATTAAAACAATTATCATCCTCAACCTAGCCCGGACAAATGAAACACACCTGATTTCTATGAACATGGCCATGCTCTTTCTCCCAATCAATTCCACGTCTTGCAGCTACCAGCAAATATTTCAAAGTCAGTCGAAAAACCAATTAGGGGTATAGGTAACCGTGTGCATTATTGGAAATGGTCATTCGAAGTGGTATAAAATTGCACAATTCCATCTATTCATAACTTTCTCACTTATTCGTATATTCCCTAAATATTTTGGTATTAAACATGCCTTGAGCTTAAAACTAGGATTATAGCTACAATTGGACAGCTAAGCAATCTCAGGTAACAAAATTGCATTCAAATACTCAACTACAAGATTTAGAAGTACCTAAACAAGATGAATTAAAGCCACGCATACGCAACCATTCCAGATTATTAGCTTTGAAGTGCTGGTGAACAACATCAACAATTAAGCAGACCAATTTTCTAACATGACTAGCAGGCATCTTTGTTCTCCGAGCAAGCAACTCAACAAGCATCAGGACACCAGCCTATGAACAAGAGATCACAGAGCTAATTATACACCACATGAATTGATTATGCCACTACAAACCATTTCAATTTAAAAAGAGTACTAGCAAGCGCTCACCCTGGACCACACTTTCAATTTCAAAAGAGTAAAAACCATTATTGGATATTTGGAGTTATTAATTCTTTTCATTTTAGGGATAGTAATTATGATCCTAGTGTTAAAAGACATATACAATGAACAAATGTTAAAATATGATGATGCATATATATATGTGTGAGTTTGTTTAGTGAAAGTTGAGAGACCTCATCGTGGTCCCTATTCGCTAGGGCATAGTGCACAAACGGAAGAATCCTCTCCATATCACTGGATATATCAATCCTCTCCAAAACCCCAGTGACAAGTTCGATACAGAATACAGTTAAAGCCTCCACAGGTTGAACTCTCTCTGCTGGGATTGCCTACATTTTCGGGAAAAAAATTCAGATAACAGAAGATAGAACCTAATAACCATTCAAAATTTTCAGAACCTAACAACAGAAAGAAATACTTACATGCTTACAAATGAACTCCAATAAATCCAGATCGTGACTGCATTGATCCACAAAAAAGGAAAGCGGTGCACCTGATGCTTGAACAGCACCAAGAAACTCCCATGTAGTATTTTTTCTATATGAAAATGAAATATCAGGTCAGGA
>JAAGWI010153033.1:0-10987 GCA_012274505.1 Galium porrigens var. tenue
TCGCCGAGCTCCCAGACATTCTCATAGCCATAGCCGACCAGGTTGATGAAGGTCTGGATGTTGAGGGCGAGCGGCGCGGCCTTGAGCGGCACCGGCGCGCGGTGGTTCGAGAAATTGTTGTTGCAGTAGATGAGGATCGGGCGGTTCCGGTTCGGCCCGATCGCCGCGGCGAGCGATTCCGCGGTGAAATCGGTGAGCGGCAGGTTGACCGCGCCGGCAATATGGCCGCGCGCAAAGGCATCCTTCGAGCGCGCGTCGAGCAGCAGCGCGCCCTTCTCTCCCGCCATCGCCTGGAAGCGCGCGAAGGGGAGGAGGCGCCCGGCCCGCAGCGCGCGCACGTCACGCGTCAGGGTGGCGAAAGCGGCATAGTCGATCTGCGGATTGGCGGGCGGGTCCTGCGGCGCGGCCAGGGCGAGCGCGAGGGCGGTGAGCAGCAGCACGGGCATTCTCCACGCGGGTTGGATGCGCGACAATTCACCGGCGCGGCTGGACCTGTGCTGAACGAAACAAAGTTGCGCACGCGTCGCGCGGCGCTACACCACTCTCCCAAAGAGATAGGGGAGTATCGATGGTCAGCCTGTTCCGGTTGAAGCAGATCGTCGCGGAGGAAGACCGCGCGCCCGAGCATCGGCTCGCGCGCACGCTGTCCTGGCCGCATCTCGTCGCGCTCGGCGTGGGGGCGATCGTGGGGACCGGCATCCTCACCCTGATCGGCGTCGGCGCGGATCGTGCCGGGCCGGCGGTGATCCTCTCCTTCGTCGTCGCGGGGGCGATCTGCGCCTGCGCCGCGCTCGCTTATGCCGAGATGGCGACGATGATCCCCGCCTCGGGCAGCGCCTATACCTATAGCTATGCGTCGCTCGGCGAGATCGTCGCCTGGGTGGTCGGCTGGAGCCTGCTCGCCGAATATACGCTGGTGGTGGCCACCGTGGCGGTCGGCTGGTCGGGCTATACGCATGGTTTCCTTGAGGGGATCGGCGTGCATCTGCCCGCCGCCTTGTCGCATGGGCCGAGGATGGCGGGCTGGCAGGTGGTCGAATGGGGCGTGAACGTGCCGGCGCTGTTCATCGTCGCGGTCGTCGCCGGGCTGCTCTGCGTCGGCACGCGCGAGAGCGCCACGATCAATGCCATCCTCGTGGTGGTGAAGCTGATCGCGCTCGCCGTGTTCGTCGCCGTCGCCTTGCCCTATTTCAACGCCGCCAATCTGGAGCCGTTCAGCCCGTTCGGCTTCACCAAGCATATGGGCCCCGACGGCGTGGAACGCGGCGTGATGGCCGCCGCCGCGATCATCTTCTTCGCGTTCTACGGCTTCGATGCGATCTCCACCGCCGCCGAGGAAGCCAAGAACCCGGGGCGCGACCTTGCCATCGGCATCGTCGGCTCGATGGTGGTCTGCGTCGCGATCTACATGGTCGTCGCCGTCGCCGCGGTGGGCGCGCTCAGCTATACGCGCTTCACCAACAGTCCCGAGCCGCTGGCGCTGATCCTGCGCGAAGTCGGCCAGCCGGGCGTCGCGACGTTCCTGGCGGCCAGCGCGGTGATCGCGCTGCCCACGGTGATCCTCGGCTTCCTCTATGGCCAGAGCCGCATCTTCTTCGTGATGGCGCGCGATCGGATGTTGCCCGAGAGCCTGGCCAAGGTCTCGAAGCGCGGCACGCCGGTGCGCATCACGGTCTTCACCGCCTGTGTGGTGAGCTTCTTCGCTGCCTTCTTCCCGATCGACGAGATCGCCGCGCTCGCCAATGCCGGTACGCTGACTGCCTTTGCCGCAGTGGGGCTCTGCCTGCTGGTGATGCGCCGTCGCAGGCCGGATGCCGTGCGCCCGTTCCGCACGCCGGCGGCCTGGGTCGTCGGGCTCGGTGCGATCTTCGGCTGCCTCTATCTCTTCTTCAGCCTGCCGCATCAGACGCAGATCGCGTTCGGCATCTGGAACCTCTTGGGTTTGGTCGTCTACTTCGCCTATGCACGCCGCAACGCAGCAAAGGGGTAGGCGATGGGCGGCTGGACGATCGGGATCATCGGTGGATCGGGTCTCTACGATGTCGAAGGCATCGAAGGGGGCGAGTGGATTTCGAGCGAGAGCCCCTGGGGCAAGCCTTCCGACGATTGCTTCGTCGGCCATGTCGGGCATGTCCGCGTGGTGTTCCTGCCGCGCCATGGCCGCGGGCACCGCGTCTCTCCTTCCGACCTGAACGTCCGCGCCAATATCGACGTACTGAAGCGCCTGGGCGTGACCGACGTGCTCGCCATCTCGTCGGTCGGCTCGCTGGCCGAGGAGCGGGCGCCCGGCACCTTCACCATTGCCGACCAATTCATCGACCGGACCAAGGGGCGGCCCTCGAGCTTCTTCGGCGAAGGCATGGTCGCGCACGTCTCGATGGCCGATCCGGTCTGCCCGCGCCTTTCCGCGCTGGCAGCCGATGCGGCCAGGGCGGCAGGCGCGGTCACCCATGCCGGCGGCACCTATCTGGCGATGGAGGGACCGCAATTCTCGACTCGCGCCGAGAGCCATCTCTATCGCAGCTGGGGCTGCCATATCATCGGCATGACCGGCATGCCCGAGGCCAAGCTCTGCCGTGAGGCCGAGCTGCCCTATGCGCTGGTCGGCATGGTCACCGACTATGATTGCTGGCGCGAGGGCGAGGAGGCGGTCGACGTCGCCACCGTGATCGCCCAGCTCGGCACCAATGCCGACAAGGCGCGCAAGCTGGTGATGCACCTGCTCCGGAACTTGCCCGAGGAGCGGCCGGCTTCGCCGATCGATACCTGTCTGGACTATGCGCTGATCACCGCGGCGAATGCGCGCGATCCGCATTTGCTGCGCAAGCTTGACGCTGTCGCCGGACGCGCCCTCTCCAACTAAGGATCATCGCAATGTCGCTTCTCGCCGCTCTCGCCCTGCTCGCCGCGCAGGATGCCCCCGCGCCTGATCGTTCGCAGGACATGGCCTGGCAAAGCCAGCAGATGCTGGCGCTGGCCAAGCTCAACGGCGCGGACGGCTGGCACAGCACCGCGGAAGGCTTGCGCTGGCGCCGGATCAAGGGCGACGGCAAGGGCCGGCACCCGACGGTGGCCGACACGGTGACGCTCCATTATGCCGGCACCTTCATCGACGGAACCCAGTTCGACAGCTCCTATGACCGCGGCGAGCCGGCGACCTTCCCGCTCGGCATGCTGATCAAGGGCTGGCAGGTCGCCGTGCCGCTGATGGGCGTGGGCGACACGTTCGAAGTCGCGATCCCCGCCGACCTTGGCTATGGCTTCAAGGGCAAGGGGCCGATCCCTGGCGGCGCCACGCTGCTGTTCAAGATCGAGTTGCTCGGCATTCCCGCCGCCGGCTGAGCCGAAGGCATTTTCCCGGGCGGCTCGCCCGCCTGGGCGAGGCACAAAAAAGGGGCGGTACCCGAAGGTACCGCCCCAAATTTTTGCCGTGGCCGCGGTTAGAACTTGAAGTTCGCGCCGGCCCGGAACGTCCGGCCGATCAGGCCGGCCGAGTGCCACGAGGTCAGCGTGTTCACCTGGCTCGGATAGGCGGTGTTCGCGAACAGCGGCGCGCGCGCGTTCGTGACGTTGCCGACCAGGCCGAAGAAGCTGAACTGGTCGTTGACCTTCACCGTCAGATTCACGTCCGTGTAGACGAAGCTCTTGATGTGGCAGAAGTCGGCATTGCCGGTGGTCGGCTTGTAGATGGCGGCCGTGGCGCACGACGTGTCACCATTGACCGAGCTCGCCTGGTCAGCCGCAACACCCTTCATGGAGCCGACGAAATAGGTCGTCGTGCTGAGCGAGAACTGGTTGAACGTGAACGTGTTCTGCCAGTTGCCGCGCCAGCGCGGCGTGCCGCCGCCCGACGACAGATCCTCCGGACCCACCGTGCCGGCATAACGCTGCACCGGACGGCCCGCTCCCGGGTGGAGATCGTACTTCAGCGTCTCCTGCACATCGACCCGGCTCTCCCACCGGAAGTTCTCGCTGAACTTGATGCGCGCGTCGGCAGTGAACTCGAGCCCGGCGATGACCATATAGGCCGTGTTCACATAGGGCGCGTTGACCACGAGCAGGCGCGGCAGCGCGTTGGGCGCGAAGGGATCTGCCCCGTCGACCACGTTGCACGAATAGCCGGCGCCCACCGCCGCGACCTTGGCGCAGCCCGCGGCGGCGGCTGCCGCGGCGGAAGCGAAGGTCTGGCCCGCAACCGAGTAATAGGCGTTGATCGCGTCCGACGTCTGCGGGCCGGTGACGATCAGGTTCGACTTCTTCACGTTGAAATAGTCGGCCGTGAAGCTCAGCCAAGGCGTCGGCTCGAAGATCGTGCCCAGGGTGAAGCTGCGCGACGTCTCCGGCTTGATCGCGGGATTGCCGACATAGCCGCGGCCCAGGCTGTACGGAGCGATGTAGGTGGGGTTGGACGGGTGCGCGGTGAGGAACGCGCCGGTAGGCGTGTAGCCGACGAAGCCGGAATAGGAGCTGCGCGGATCCGATTCCGCGAACGTCGGTGCGCGGAAGCCTTCCGAATAAGTGCCGCGGATCGCGATCTGCTTGATCGGCTGGAACTTCGCCGTCGCCTTGGGCGAGAAGCGACCGATGCCGGTCGAGTAGTGATCGTAGCGGCCGGACAGGTCGATATCGAGCGAGTCCAGCAGCGGCACGTCAACTTCGAAATAGCCGGCCCACACCGAGCGGTCGCCATAGGCTTGCGCGGTCGAGAGGCCGGGGATGTCCAGGTTCGGGTTGGCGCTGTTGTTGGTCAGCTTCTCCTTGCGATACTGGCCGCCGACGGCCATCCGCACATCGCCGCCCGGGAGCGTGAAGAGGCTGCGGCTGAGCGACGCGTCCACGGTCAGCTCGCTCGAATTCGAACGCGCGTTGATCGGGGGAAGCACCGAATCGCGGACTGCCTGGGTGTTGAGGCTCGGGTTGACGAAATTGTACGAGCCGGTGTTGATCGCCTTGACCAGCCCGTTGAGATTGGCCCAGCCATATTGGGTGAGGCTCAGGTCGGCGCGCGAATAGCCCGCCTCGACATTCCAGTTCCAGGTGTCGGCGATGGTGCCGTGCAGGCCGCCGGTCACACGGAACACTTCGTTGACGCGGTTGCTGCCCGAACGGACGTCGCCGAACAGATAGTAGAGGCGCGCGGCGCCATTGGCCGGATCGTTGGCGTAGGCCGCCGCATAGGGGTTGTTCGGGTTGAGCTGGCGGTCCGCCGCGGTCGCGCAGTTGACGCCCGACGAGCAGATATAGACCGGCAGCACGATGCCCGGGTTGGTGGTCGAAGTCGACGGCGAGCCGCCGAATGCCTGGGTCTGGCGAATCGCACGCGGCGGCGTGATGATGTTGACCCGGCTATGCGCATAGCTGGCCGCGACATAGCCCTCGACATTCTCGGCGAGGCGGAAGCTCAGGCGCCCGACGGCGTCGTAGCGCTCCTGCAGCGGCGTGATCTGCGCATATTCCCGAGTGTTGTCGTGCTTGCAGGCCGAGCCGACGCGCTGCGCGGTGTTTTCCGAATAAGTGCCATAGGCGCAATTCGCGAGCGGCGTCAGCGAGGTGAAGATTGCCGGCGTGGTGGCGTTCGTCACCGAACCCGCGAGCGGATTGTTGAGATCGGTCTGGCGCGTGCGCGTGACGACCGCGTCCGTCGTCGCCGTGCCCAGCGTGTCGTCGGCGCGGTTGTTGTCGTTGCCGCCGATCGAACGCAGGTCGAGCGTGTTGAAGGGGAAACCACGCGAGTCGGCCGAGATCCGGCCGCCATATTCATAGTCGCCGCCGATATAGACGTTGAAGCCCTGCGTATCATAGTCGCCATAGCCGACGAGGAGCTTCGCGCGATACTTCGCGCCGTCGCCCTTCTGGGTGGCGCCGCCTTCGATGCCGGCCTCGATGCCGGTCATCTTCTTGCGGGTGATGATGTTGACCACGCCGCCGATCGCGTCCGCGCCGTACAGCGACGATGCGCCGTCCTTGAGGATCTGCACCTGCTGGACATTGACCATCGGGATGCTGTTGAGGTCGACATAGGAGTTGTGGCCGTCGTCGCTCAGCGGGAAGTTGGTCGAGCGGAGCCCGTCGACCAGCACGAGGGTGGACGACACGCCCAGGTTGCGCAGCGAAACGGCGGCGCCGCCGGCCGAGAAGCCGCTGGTGAAGCCATTGCCGATCGAGCCCGCGCCGTCGGCGGAGGCCGAACGGATGGCGTCGGTCACGTTGGTGATGCCGGCGCGCTCCAGCGTCTCGGAAGTGATGACCGTCACCGGCAACGCGGTGTGGGTATCCGATTGGCGGAAGATGGTGCCGGTGACCACGATGTCGCCGTCGTTGGACGGGGCATCCTGCTGGGCGGCGGGGGCGCTGGCCGGGGTGTCCTGTGCGAACGCAGGCGCTGCAATGAGCGAGCCCGCAAGCACAAAGGCGGACAAGGCCGCCCCAGTGCGCAGGCGCGTGATCTCAGTCTTCTTCATTTACTCTACCCTCCCTCTCCTTGGTCCCGCCAAGAGGCGGGCGGAAGAAACTCGTGCCTTCGTCGCCCCTCCCTGGGGGTGCTGGCGAAGCGGCGCGACGATGATGGCGTGTCTTACTCGTGTAAAGCATCTGGACGCCGGAAAGGATTGTTGCCTGTGTGTTTCTGGGCTGTGTGTTTCTGAAATACCACACCCGTGCGATGGGGGCTGGCGCTGCCGATGATGTCAGCCCGCCCGCCCGGCAACGGCATGCCCAAGTGTTGCGAAAAATGGCCGTCGAATTCGATGGGTCGTGTCCGGCGTGGCTGCCTATTGGGTGCGGCACATCAAGAGCATCGCGCCTGAAGAACGCGTGGGCGTTTCAGTCGCCTTGCAGCGAGTCGGCTATGCTACCTATGGAAATTGGTCGCACGCCGCCGGCAGATTCATTGGCATTGATTTGAAAGCATCGGTGGAGCTGTGGCGGTCACGCGGTCATATTCGGCAATGTCGGAAGTCTGCCCAGGCTCGCGCGGCAATGGCGCGGGCGCCGCGCTCGAGGCCGCCGAATCGCCTGATCGGCTGGTGCCGGCCCAAGAGGACTGCCGATCCTGGCGGTGGCCGGAGCGTTCGTGAAGCAGGGGCGGCGCCCTTGGCCGGCCGCCCCTGCCTAGTTCAGAAGTGGATGCCGATGCCGAGCAGCGCGCCGTCGAGATTGTCCCTCGCGCTGCTGGTGCCTCCGGCGATCGTCGCGTCCGGTCGCAGCTCGAAATCGGCATGGCCCGGTTTGCCGCAGGGCCGGGCTCGGATCGGCGGCGGCCTCCTTCCAGGGCCGCCGCCTTTCCCTTCGGGATATGAAAAGGGGCCCGGCGCCTGGCGCCGGACCCCCTATTTGCGATCGCTCCGGATCAGGCGGCGAGCTTGCGCAGCACGTACTGGAGGATGCCGCCGTTGAGGAAATATTCCAGCTCGTTGACGGTATCGATGCGGCAACGGGTGAGGAAGGTCTCCTTGGTGCCGTCCTCGCGGGTAAGTTCGACCTCGACCTCCTGCCGGGGGCGGAGGCTGCCGACGTTGCGGATCGTGAAGGTGTCGTCGCCCTTGAGCTTCAGCGTCTCGCGAGTCACGCCCTCGGCGAACTGGAGCGGCAGGATGCCCATGCCGACCAGGTTCGAGCGGTGGATGCGCTCAAAGCTCTCGGTGATGACCGCGCGCACGCCGAGCAGGTTGGTGCCCTTGGCCGCCCAGTCACGCGAGGAGCCGGTGCCGTATTCCTTGCCCGCAATGATGACAAGCGAAGTACCGTCGGCCTTGTGGCGCATTGCGGCATCGTAAATCGGCATTACCTGGCCACCATAGCGAGTCATGCCGCCTTCGATGCCGGGCACCATTTCATTGCGAATACGGATGTTCGCGAAAGTACCGCGGACCATGACTTCGTCATTGCCGCGACGTGCACCGTAGCTGTTGAAATCCTTCTTTGCAACCTGATGCTCCTGCAGGAACGTGCCTGCCGGGCTGTCGGCCTTGATCGAGCCGGCCGGGGAGATGTGGTCGGTGGTGATCGAGTCGCCGAGGATGGCGAGGGGCTTGGCCTCGATGATATCGGTGACCGGGGCGGGGGTCATGGTAAGCCCCTCGAAATAGGGCGGGTTGTGGATATAGGTCGAGCCCGCGCGCCACTGATAGGTGTCGGAGCCCTCGACCAGGATCTTCCGCCAGTGATCGTCGCCGGCATAGACGTTGGCGTAGCGCGAACGGAACATCGCGTCGTCGATGTTCGCGGTGATCAAACCGGCGACTTCCTCGTTCGTCGGCCAGATGTCCTTGAGGAACACGTCCGCGCCGTCCGAGCCCTGGCCGATCGGCGTTTCGTACATGTCCTCGGTCACCGTGCCCTTGAGCGCATAGGCAACCACCAGCGGCGGCGAGGCGAGGAAGTTCGCGCGCACGTCCGGAGAGACGCGACCCTCGAAATTGCGGTTGCCCGACAGCACCGAGGCCGCGACGATGTCGTTGCCGTTGATCGCCGCCGAGATCGGCTCCGCCAGCGGGCCCGAATTGCCGATGCAGGTCGTGCAGCCATAGCCGACCAGGTTGAACCCGATCGCGTCAAGATCGGCGGACAGACCCGTCTTGTTCAGATAGTCGGTCACCACCTGCGAGCCCGGCGCGAGCGAAGTCTTGACCCAGGGCTTGCGCGTCAGCCCCTTCTCACGCGCCTTGCGGGCGACGAGGCCGGCCGCGATCAGCACCGAGGGATTGGAGGTGTTCGTGCACGACGTGATCGCCGCGATCACCACGTCGCCGTCGCCGATGTCGTGGTCCTTGCCCGCGACCGGCACGCGCGCCGCATGATCCTTCTTGTAGACCTTGGTCAGGTCGCCGTTGAACACTTCATCGACGCTGTCGAGGCTGACGCGGTCCTGCGGGCGCTTCGGGCCGGCGAGGCTCGGGCGCACGCTGCTCATGTCGAGCTCCAGCGTGTCGGTGAAGATCGGCTCGACGCTGTCGACGTCGTGCCACATGCCCTGGGCCTTGGCATAGGCCTCGACCAGCGCGACCGTCTCGTCCGGACGGCCGGTCAGGCGCATGTAATCGAGCGTCTTGTCGTCGATCGGGAAGAAGCCGCAGGTCGCGCCATATTCGGGCGCCATGTTGGCGATCGTCGCGCGGTCAGCCAGCGTCATCGCGTGCAGGCCCGGGCCGTAGAATTCGACGAAGCGGCCGACCACGCCCTTGGCACGCAGCATCTGGGTGACGGTGAGCACCAGGTCGGTGGCGGTGATGCCTTCGCCGAGCTTGCCGGTCAGCTTGAAGCCGACGACTTCGGGGATCAGCATCGACACCGGCTGGCCGAGCATCGCCGCCTCGGCCTCGATGCCGCCCACGCCCCAGCCGAGCACGCCCAACCCGTTGACCATGGTGGTGTGGCTGTCGGTGCCGACCAGCGTGTCCGGATAGGCGATCGTCGTGCCGTCGGCATTCTTCGACGACCAGATCGACTGGGCGATATATTCGAGATTGACCTGGTGGCAGATGCCGGTGCCCGGGGGCACGACCGAGAAATTGTCGAGCGCCTTCGAGCCCCATTTCAGGAACTCGTAGCGCTCGGCATTGCGCTCATATTCGAGCGCGACGTTATCCTCGAACGCCTTGGGCGTGCCGAACTCGTCGACCATCACCGAGTGATCGATGACGAGATGGACGGGGACCTGCGGATTGATCTTCTGCGCGTCGCCGCCGAGCTTGGTGATCGCGTCGCGCATCGCGGCGAGATCGACCACGCAGGGCACGCCGGTGAAGTCCTGCATCAGCACGCGGGCCGGGCGATACTGGATCTCGCGGTTCGAGCGCGCGTCCTTCTGCCAGTCAACGATTGCCTGGGCATCGGCCTGGGTGACGGTGGTGCCGTCCTCGAAGCGCAGCATGTTCTCGAGCAGCACCTTCATCGAGAAGGGCAGGCGGCTGATGTCGCCGAGCTTCTTCGCGGCCTTGGGCAGCGAGAAATAGTCGTAGCTGGCGGTGCCGACGCTGAGCGTGTCGCGGGTGCCGAGGGTGTCGTTGCCGATCGCGGTCATGAGGCGCGGGGTCCTTTCTTTTGTCCGGCCGGGCGCTCGGGGGACGTGGCTCCATCATAGGGCCGCGCGGGCGCACCGGAGTGCTGCGAATGCGAAGATTCGCGGGTGCCGCTAGCGGGCGGGAGGGGGGGGGGGAAGGGGAGGGGGGGGGGGGGGTGGGCCGAATCTCCGGGGCTGGCCGGGCGGGGAGCGGATGGGCAGCTCTGCAGGCGGATCGCAAATGGCCGCCCATGCGGGCAGCGCCTTTCCTTTCCCCTTCATCTCTTTGATTTGATCAAATCGATGGCGAACATGAGCTCGGTATCGACGCCATTCACGAGATCATCGATCCCTGGGCTTATCCGGTAGTCCGGATCAACGCCCCGTCCCTTTGTGAAGGCAACGGCATTCACTGTCTTCATCAAGGGTATGGCCACCCTTATTTTGGAATGAGGGAGGACAAGTCTGGCGATGCGATGCGACGTGTTGCCCTCCATCGTGCCGCCGCTCTCTTCTCCTATGAACGTCCCCTTGCGGTTGCCCTTCAGAAAATCGGCAACCACCGATGCCATCGAACCCGTCGCGCCATTAATGAGAACGTAGAGCTTTCCTCTGAAATGATTCGCATCTGGCTGCCGCTCATTCAGCAGGGGCATGGAAGTCTTCTTCAGTGCGTACATCCCGCTATCCGTGGGATAGACCGACGAACCATCGACAGACACGTCGTTGCTATTTTGCAGATGGGCGGTCATCGGCGGCTGCCCCACGAACTTGAACTCGGCGGATGCAAAATGCTGATACGGCCTGTCCAATAGATAGGTCAGCAGTTTTTCTCCGGTTTCGTCGCCACCTTCGTTGTTGCGCAAATCCAATATCAAATTCTTGATACGTTTCTCATTGAGTTCTTTGAATATGCTATCATACAGGGTGTAGAAATCTTGCTTGAAACGCGTTCTATGCCATCTAGGGTCAGGACCCATTGATGTG
>JAAGWI010153135.1:0-10470 GCA_012274505.1 Galium porrigens var. tenue
CCTATCACTGCTTTTGGGGATTGTAGTGTAACGGTTTGGCTTTCATGGTTTGGGGGCCTAATATATTTCCCCACCACCATATGGTGGTTTCTCCAAAAAAAAAAAAGAATTGGGATATAAATTTAACATAATTTTTAAGAAGGGCAATAAACAATTAACTTAATTTTATTTAATATAATTATTGATTTAAAGACACTAATACTCTTATTTCTATTATTTTTATTTAGATCACTTTATTTCACTCTAATTTAACTAAAATTTATTTCTAATCAAATTAGTTAAATTCATCACAAAACAGTTCAACTGCGGTCAAATTTATATGAACTTGATGAAACTTAAAATTCAAAAACAATTCACATAACTTGTCACATTATATACGTAGCATAACTATATTTTCCTAACATTAATATGTATTCAAAATATCCATCTATTACCATTACCAATGTTAAGGGTAAAAATAATTTTCAAAACTATTTATTTCTCAATTCACTTTTAAAAACTAATAGCATACTTGTAATTCTGAGTATCAAATTAAAGAGAATAATTTAAGGATCAAATGGTATTATGATATTATTTTTTCTAATGAATCATGTAACGATGGGAAATTATTTGTGCCTTCCCGGACCAAAGTTTGGAACCCTGGAAGAGTTTTCTCTACACATTGGCCCCTTCCTCCTGCCAAAAATATATCTACTTCTGCTACAATCAACTGGTTAACCTTCAGTATCCGACGACACATTTCCATAGTATATCTTTTCTGTGGCAGCAGTAGTCCAGGAGATGCTCAGTTCCATAGGCATTGGAACTCATTTCCGCATTTGCAATGATTACGCTTGCTATGACTATCACTAAACGTCCATAAACTAGCAGGTCGGTAATCACTTCGTCAGTGATGGAGGAGTCACTTTGCAAACTTCAACATTGAAGCCACAGTCCATAAGAAAAAGTAACCATGCACGCTGCTGTTCAGAAAGCCTGTCCCTTGGGCCTTTTACTTCTACAAGTTTTGCTTTGCCCTTGTAATTGTCATAAAAGCGCCAAAGCAGTAGATCAGGCATGCCGCTGGACCAGCTACGATACCCTTGAGCTAAATGTCTGCATAATGATGCAAGACAATGACCTCCAATGCATGTAACGGCTGCACGAAGCTCAGCCAAGGAATGCCTTTCCCAATTCACTCCCCGACACATTGTTCCTACATGCAATTCCCAAGATGAAATTAGAATCTCTTCTGCCATGCCATCCTTGACTTTTTCAAGAACTTCCTCTATTAGTGCCTTTCTGGATTCATAAAAGCAGTCTGTCTCCAGATCTAGAGGTGCTGTCTGTAGATGAAAAAAATATATCTTACAGCATTATCACAATGGTAGCTTCAATTCTAGTAGCATCCATCAGCATTAGAACACTGTGAAAAAAGCATTTAGATGTTGGAAAAACACTAGCTAGCAAGCATAAATAATTTTATTCTCCTATTATCCACACATTTACACCAAATCACATTATAAATAAAAAAATTTTTTGTTTTAATCTACATACAATATTTGCTTGAGAACCTTTTTCATCTTCATATCGGAATTTCAAATTTTTTATGCCAATACCTTTCAGTTCTTGGCAACAATCCTAACTTCTAGTTCACGTTTTAACCATTAATTTCAGTCGTCCAGCTATTAAGATTAATGTGAAATAATATATTTTCATGTATTTGCTTCAAAGTTCACAATTGATGACGTTAGTTACAATTTGTACATTGAAGATTCAATATTCAATATTCACCATTAACTTACTTTTCATCTACCTCCTCCAATGTCATTAACCTAAAGAACTAATGTCAATGATCACCAATTAGGGTATATGATCAGGACAAGAAGAATTAGCATTTTTCCATACTAGCTAAAACCAATTTAAAGTTTTTACTATAACCAACATAAACAAAACAAAAACAGATCTAACTGAGGAGAATACTCCATCAAAACTCAGAAAACATGGCTAAACCAATAGAAGCTCACACTCATCCAGCATTGATTAATAATATTGAATCAGACTAAGTTCTCAACCAAAAATACAGGTTGACCATTTCCATCTTCAGACCAGTTAAAATGTTTGTGCACTAGAAGCTCTCGTGTTGGATAAAATTACTAAAGGACTAAATGCAAGCAGATTCATTTCATCTAGTCTCTAGCTGTCTCATTGATCAAAACTAACAAATTGGCAAATTACTTGAGGTGGAAAGCAGACTCTACCTAGAATTTCATTGTATATTTACATACTTCCCAGCTGGACCCAGCAATAAAACTAATAATACCACATCTATCATACTAAAATCCTTTTTTACTGATTCATTGGACATGCGATTCATGCAGAGCGGATTCAAGAACATATTAAAAGCATGAAAAGGGAAAAGAGACCACATGGTCAAAAGAAAGAAAAAGGGTTTGCATGATTTTGACTATGTGGTCCTTTTCCCCCTTTCCGTTCTTCTTAAATCGCGTGCCAAAGTATATACTAATATTCAACAATTTACAATTACATATTATTCAACCTCATCAGTGATTTCCCTAAACCAATAAATCCATGAGAAACACTAAAGTGGCAAAATATATTTCCAGCTAATAATTCTTGTGTACCATTGTGTGACAAATTAAAATTGACATTGAATTGCTAAATGGATAAATAACGTTTGAGACGAGCTTAGCACGGAACACAAATGTTTTGACAATTCAATCTATGGAACATTGAAATGACTGCCATGACTGAGTGTCATAAGCATGAAAAGAAATTTATATCCAAGGTAGTTATAAACCTCTTCTGGCATCTACGGAAAAAAGGGGAAAAAAATCCTATAGACAAGCTTCTGAATGTGAAACCTTAACGAATACGCCTTAGATGACAACTTCTCTTACTACTTACTGCACCTAGGCTTTAAAAGAGGTAAAAAATCACAATTAAATGTTTAGCCACCGTCCAGTAATGTTTGAGTCTGCACTGAAGTATTATAATCGTGGTTATGAGAAAGTGATACATTTGAACAAGCATAGAAATAGTACCTGAAACTTTGTGAAAAAAGCATTTGGCACATCAGCGAAAATCACATTCCACATCAAGATGCCAAATATAGTCAGCCAGATGCCACTCTCTGTGTGTACACCCTGCCATTCACCTCCTTCTCCAGCATAATACTGCAGAGCAAGTTGTTCAACCCCGCATCGGTCCCCATCTTCACCATAGAATATACTCTTCATTCCTGTCTTCGATGTTAAAGGTCTACCTTCTATATGAACCTAATCATGTAGCACCAGGTGACCAAGATTACAAAGAAAACTGTAAATCACTGCTGATAAAGTAAAATAAAAATGAACCTAATTATTACTTTTTTAACATTAAAGTAAACTGTAAATCCCAGCTGATAAGATAAATTAAATAGAACCAACTAGCTATGCAATTACCTCAGTGATCTTCTTTTTAAGAGACTTAGAATAACTAGGAATTTTCCAGCGCCTTGGAGGTCTTCCTAGTCTCAAAACCCGCCTTTGTAGGGCCACTCTTGAACCAGCACGAACCCATGTATCCAGCAAAGCATCCTCAGCAATTTGAAGGCTCTCATCTACGCGTCCCATGTGTTCCAGGTCAACTGATAGCCTAAGTGCCCAGTATCCTCTTCTTCTATCAGATGGGAAATTAATAAGAAGTCGCTTCAGCAAATTGATAGCATCAATATACCTACGAAACACAAAGAAAGGGGTTAAGTTTAGATTTACAAATATCACGCCAACTTATAAACAGAAACCACTCACAATACCCAAAAACTTAGGAATGCCGATGATCAAATATATTATTAGCCAAACATCCTTAATGAAATAAACTTCAATACAGATATACCCCATATTAGATGATAATTTAATAACAGACTTGGTCAACAAATTCAGTTGACTATTAATGATGTTTTCATCTACAGTCATATCCATGGAATATATCATCGGACACCTGAAAGGTGAATTTTGACCTGGGCCACATTTCACAGTACCCCATTAAAAGGACTTCTTTCGGTTGCCAAAGCTTAGTTTACAGTGAATTAATTACAGGCCGAGTAGACATTAGAAGGACTCTTTGGTTAAATCTTAAATCAGGACATAGAAATGGTTGAAATCATAGCAATAGATCTTTTATGCAAATCCTAGTCAGTAGAAAATTTGTAATACACAAAATTGAATAAGAATATCACAACGTTATTATGTTCTCTTTTGAATTCCAAATCCTCATCATGTGGTATCAACTAAAGCATGATATCCACTCTCAGCACTATCCAAGGTTAAATGTAACTACAAGGATATAGGTAGAGCTCTCTGTTGGATAAAGGCTGGGTTGGGGAATGTTATAGTTGCATGTCTGTTCCTTAGATGATATCTCAATTCAGTCCTGGTAATTAACTAAATCAGAATTCTTTAACCAAATTTCACTGTGTCCTTCAGTAGAAAATAGAACTCCCAGCATATGAAACTAAGCTTTATGTGTGTCTAAATCCATTTAATCATACTCCATCAAAAGCGCTGCTTCTTATTTGCACCATGACACATGCATATTGCTTGGCCAGGTGCTTACAATGAAAATTTAAGATTTTACCAAGAGAAACATAGCAATCACAAAGGAATCTGAGCAGTAGCTATAGTTCATGGTTCGATTTATTATAGGTGCACAAGCTAAGCAGTAACAACAATGTGCATACCTCCGCTCGCGCTCGAGAAATGATATTCCTAATAGGACCACCTTAGAGTATACCAAAGATGCTGAAAAGCATGAAAAAGCTGCCTCACTTGATTTTGAATTTGATGATTTAACTGCTTCCAAGGAACTGGAAATTTGGAAGTCAGACACCTCAATGCACCTCAAAACCAACTCAATATTATTGATATCAAGAGATTCATCCATAACTTGTGCTACCTCAATGGCCTGAAGTAGAAAATATTTATATTTTCCAAAAAGCAAAGAAAAGAAGATAGAATAGAGTTTCCCATTGCAATACCTCCTCATAAGAAAGCAAGTCCCTTCTACTTCGAAAAATTTGGTCCGAATGTACACACTTGTAGGTTGGATATTTCACAATTCCTAAGTCAACGAGCAAAAATGAGGATAAATCCTGCTCCCCATTCAAGAAAAAAAGCCGCTGCAAAAAAAAAAGATCAGACAGCACAGTAGGGAAATCCGGCAGGGACTGGTTTGTAAGTGAAAATCAAGGAATTACCTCAGCTCGCCACATGAGAGACTCGGCTAATACAGCTATTCTAATGCAGGAAGCAGTTCTAAGTAAAATTAATCTTGGGAGGTTGGAGCTGCATGATCAACAGATACTGATGATTAAAATATATAGAAGATACAAAGCTGAACATGCTTCTTTGAACTAGACAGCACAACATCCTACCATACGCAGTTCTTGTATGAAGACACACATAAGCCTTTTAAATCTTTCTTTTTCATACCCATGACAGACTTTTTGGGCCTCTTTCCTGCGGTCCATTTAAACTCCTATGAAAAATGTTAAAAGAACAAAAAATTGAGTCTTATGAAAAACTCCATTTTTTATGTGTTCAGCGAATTTTGAACATGTAAGAATTCTAATTTCGGCACAGAAGATCAGAAAGTAACTATATAACAGAATGCCTAATTTTTCAATAGTAGATTCATCAAGCAACATAAAAGCCAGATTCAATATTGACCATGTTCAGCTCATAGTCTAAGTAATTAGATCCCTTTAAAACATTTAAGTTTTCTACATATCATAACAAAGTTTTGATTTCAAGCCACAAAGTTGGCTAATGCAGTAAAATTTCATGAGCTAAATTTAGATAAAAATATGTACATGGGTCCCAACATGATCTACAACTTTTCTTTTGGAACGTCCCACGATTATCTTCACATTTTGATTCCTTACTACTTTATAAAGATTAGACTCATACAATATTACTGTCTTTCTTTGTTCATTTGATTCTCTCCATTACTCTCCTTCATGCAATCACTCCCACGCATGTGCCGAACAAAAGTCTGAAAATAGCAGTGCGACGCAGGGAGTATTACACCTTACGCCCAATATTTCTGGGAATTATCATGCAGTCATTAGACCAATATCGAAGTTAATGATATCACTAAAGCACAAGAGAAAATTATGGGTACATTAAAAATGTAGAGTTATATCAACCCTCCTCTCAACCTGCAAGAAGATAAGTCCCAGACTCATCTTTCCAAATGTTAAAAAATTCCCTGGGATGCTAGGAAGCCCAGTCTAGGTTATCTCCAAACAAGTACTAATTAAAGCACAAACTGCACATATTCGAGCACATGGTGATGAGAAATTTATGGCCCGTATCTGTCCACACAGGTGATCTTTTCCTGTGTAGTCATCAGAAGCCAGTTCAGTTTAGGAGCACAAACTATGGATGGGACATTCACTTCTGAAACAACCATCCATGATGCTCCATAAGCCATAATGAAAATATAAAATGTGTATGAGACAGTCATTTTTCAGATAGGCTTGATTCCGTATAGCAAAAACATAATCTATGTGACTCAATTTATTACTTAAATAGGTCAACAGTTGTATACTTCCTTCCCAAAACGCAGGGATCAAGCATTAAAAAATGAAGCAGAAGATCACATACAAAGAAACAGATGGATTCCAGGTCTTAACTTTGTCAAAGCTGGAATAATAAAGGCCAGGAAACAAAAGTTACATTTACGGCAGTAGCCAACACAGCATCAAAAATTATGCTAAGGAAGATAGTGCAATAAGTTACAGATTCTACCTTGTTTAACAAGTAGGGTCCAAGAATGTTTCTATGTAATTAATTCTTTCCTTAAGGTAATTGGAAGATATATGGTCCGACCTATTAGTTAGGAAAATCTTATATCTTAGGTCCCTCTCCTGTGCTTTCTCGTGAATCAAGACATGGAGCTTTTAGTATTATGCGACCACTGGAAGTTAAAAACTTGAAAATAAGATTCAAATATCACCATTATTAAAGAACCTATTTTTACTTTATTTATCTTTTTACTAAAGAACCTATTATTGTTCCTATACACATTGAACTTGGACTCTATCAATATTTGTGTTTCATGAAATTTTCACAATCTCAACTGGCAGCAGCTAACATATGAAAGTTTATAAGGAGGTTGACAAAGCTGTTGAATCGAGAATGATTAACCTCATTTATCAGAATTTTAGTTATCTCTCGTAGCTCAGTAAGGTTTAGCAAATCCAAGATCTCGTCCAACTCATTATCTTGTATGTCCTTTTCTGACTCAAGGGAACAAATGTAGCCTGCTTCTGCATTGTGTCAGTATTAAAATTAAAATAGTGTTTGGTCAAAATTCCTGTAACACACAGCCATGGGCTTTTTCAATAACAAAAGATTTTTTACCAGTAAGTTCCTTAACAGCTCCATCAAGGTCAAGTATCTCTGTGTATGAGATAGTAGACATACGAAACCATGGACCTAAGGATAAAATTCACCGCAGCCAAGTCAGTGACTTTATAAGTACATTAAAATTCTAACAGATAAACGAATTTCTCAAAATCAAGTTGGAAAAGATAAGGAAGAAAATAGCAAAAAAATGGAGGGACCAGAAGCAATTTAAAAGGGAGAGGAAGGAGAAACAATGAAAGACCATAAAGGCTGGCAAGGGAATAATCATGGCTAGAGAATTAAGTTCAGACGTAAGGAAATGAGATCAGTGACTCTGAGGGAAATGGATACTTAGCAGGAAAATCTCCTCCAACTCCAATATATCATCAAGAATCACATGGAAAATAACAATGACTGTGATTCAAGCAACTTCAACCTGGCCGAAAGAACTGATTGATTGTATCTATAAGACCAGCAATGAGAAATATTTCAATAACAAATGAAAATTTTGCATAAAAAGGAAGACCTTTCCGTGTATAAAGCCGCACAAATAGTGTTTGACTGTCATCTGAAAGCAGGGTCAGCCTCTCTGTATCCATACCAGAAAAGAAACGTTTAAATCACCATGACAAATCAGCAACAAGAGGTTTGTGCACAAAAACAGTATTTGGTGCTGAAATTTGTACCCAAGAAAGTCTTTTCCTCATCAGTAAAAGTATGTGAATTGGTCCTCAAGACCTCATCTATTAATAGGGAAAGGTTTGCTGGTCTTCTATTTAGGCCAGGGTAATGAGCCTTGGCAGAATCAACAACACGCATAACATGTCTCCACAAGGACTTGAAAAGATTCGGATCTTCACAGCTTTCCTCACCTTCCAATGAACTGTTTCGACATACAATTTGGATGGGAGCAACACCAAGCGAATGCTTCGGAACTGAAGTTACACATCCCTGTGGAATATCAGATAAGCAGCATAATAAACATAGTTAATTTCACAATTACATAGCTAATTAGACATGCAATACATCCAATCAAATTACACAAATAGTGGGTATGATCAGAAACCTCTAAAAAATCAACTCATGTTCTGCTTCTCTATTCACATTTGAAAGCATTTCACATATCATGGTATCATGACAAATCAATGTACTTCTTTTCAGCTCTCTATTCACATTTGAATGCATTTCATACTGAAAATACTCACACATTGCTAGAGATTAAGAGTGAGGTACATCTCTCACAGATTTCTTTCCCTTTTCTATTAAGTATTGTTGGCTTTCCTGAGTTAATTAGAACAGAACACTAGCAGTATATTCACCCCCACACCAACCCCCTTCTCCTGTCAGCCCTCAAAAACAGCACAAAGAGGAAGCAGAAGAATCTGGTGTTAGTCTAATGGATATCAAATAAAAACCATAATTACAGCAATAGAGCCAGCCAACAACCCGAAATACTTAAAGCGGGATATTCATCTCGATGCCGGCCCGGCTACAAATCTCCTAATTCAGCCAATATGTGCTTTACTAACCTTTCCCACCATTTTAGCAACATGTAATAAGAAGAATACTTAAACTAGGCATTAGCAACATTAAGCATTTCTATGATTTACATTCAAATGAAATACTTATTGATGAAGTAAATAAATTATGAAAATTGCAAGTTTGCAACAAAAATATGTGAATGAAAGACTAAACCCTAGGAACAAAAATATAATGCGTTCACATTAAATTATGTTAAAATTACACTGAAAGCAGAAGCTGGGGCCACTTGAAGACAGAAATACTGAAACATATAGCACTGCAACTGCATAGTGAAAAGATTAGCTACCTCAAAGGACAGGTGGAATTTGTCCATGAGAGGAGAGAGATACTGAGCCAACTGCCGGGGTATAAAACCCAACACTTGACAGAGCCCATCATCTGCAGAAAGGACCTACTTTAAAGAATCATTAATGACTTCTGCAGAAAGTCAAAGGGACAAATCAGAAGCATAAGATGACAACCTTAATTGCATTTGGATCCTTGACATTCTTAGGGTCTCTAGACAGGACTACTTCCATCTCAGAATATACATTTATTTTATCAGCAAATCTCCTGCCGACAATAAATGTTTGCAGAGACATCTCTGGTAATCGATCGTCATCACATTCCTCCAAATCACACTTTGCAATCAACCCCTCTTGCAGCAATGAAGGGGAGTTAATCTCATCGTTGACCTCCTCTTCACCAGCTACTTTCCTGCTCTCAGTAAACCTAGACTCTAACGGTAATTCAGATTCATCCCCACTATTTCCCTTCAAGTATTTCGTCTCGTCAAAAACAATATTAGAACTTGCACTCCTATCGTCGTCAACAATATCAGTTGCTCCTCCAGAACTCGACTCAATGGGCTGAATTTTGACATTCGAACAAAAGTTGAACTGAAAAAGTGTACGCTGACTCAACTTTCGTTTCTTCCCACTAGCAAGGCATTCATCTGCAATTAAGATGAGTTTTCTAAATTTAAGAGTAAAACAGAAAAAAAATAAAAACCCAACAAACTTAATAAACTGAATTTAGGTAGAATATAAAGAAATAATGCACTTTCTCATAGACAATACAACAAACACTTTCCACGCAACAAACTGAGGCCAATAAAATGTACCAGCAACCACTCTATTACCTAAATGGGAATTGACAACGGAGCTGCGAATTCGGACCCCACAGACGGGACAATTCACCCATTCACATTCACCGGCATCAGAATGGTTCGGGTCAGGTGGCTGATGGGGTTCAGAAACTACATCATCATTTTCATTCTTCCGTGAATTCAATGAGCTCTGGACAATAAAAACGCAATAAAATTCATAAATGACACCAAAGCTACCAAACATGATACCACCAAATTATATGATGATGTTTCGATTTTACGAGAAGGGGGATTGAGGATGCAGTGGTACCTGAAGCGGCGGGGAAGAGAGGATTGATTGGCGGTTGGGGAGGAAACGACGCCGCTTCCCGATTAATCTCCTCAAGCTTTCTCGACCAGTCAGCATTTTCTATCAGACTGATAATGTTATGCCCCTTCGACTTATGGAGG
>JAAGWI010153192.1:0-10758 GCA_012274505.1 Galium porrigens var. tenue
TTTTTTTTTCCTTTTTGTTTTCCTCTCCCCCTTTTGTTTTCTTTTTGTATTTTCTAATTTGGATCTTTTACAGTATCTTCCATCTTTTTTTCCCTTTTTGGTTTCCAATTACATTATCTAATTTGAATCTTTTATAGTATTTTCCATTCATTTCATTTTACTTTTCCAAGGACCCGATTTTCCCTGCCCGATTTATCTGTTGATGTAGTGATTTTTTTCTTTTTGTTTTCCAAAATATATTTTCTAGTTGGATCTTTTAAGTGTTTTCCATTCATTTCATTTTACTAATTGAAGATGCGGAGGGCCACGCTTGAAACATTAACTTTTCAAGTTAGTCATTTTCATGAAACATGTACTAATGAAAATTGACCAAAAAATGGACATCTATTATTTTAGGTTATGTGATTTAACATACTAAGTCAACTTTTAACATATCATGTATTGATAAATGATAAGCAAAATGGTGTCACAATTAAATCACAATTTCAATGACTCATATTTATAAATTTTATGGATGAATGGAGGGTGTAATGCTACAAGTCTATGACCCTACAATCTAATTTAGTTAAGGTTAATGTAAAATGTTACATAGATATAGAACACTATCATGTGACCGGTGCTAATCAGCTAGTAGCATCTAGCATGGTATAAAAGTGGATAAGAATTTATAAAATTAAACAACTCAATTTTTTAATCATTCGTGATTCATCGAAGCTCACTAATGTTCCTTGTGCATGTTCATTGGTTTTGTACTAAAATTTAATTTGTGCCAGTTTAGAAATTTGGTAAAATATTTTTTATTGTTATTAAAAATATTAGAAAATAGAAAAGAAAAAAATGAAAGAAAAGAGGAGAATGATACTACTATTATCCGATTCCACTAATGCATGTGCAACCAGTTATTTAGCTAAAATTAATTTATTTAGACCATTTAATTCAAAAAAAAAGGGAACAAAAATGTATAAACAATTAGTTACTATTTTTTTTTCTTTCCAATTGAAAAATAAATGAATTGTTTATAAAAATGAAAGAAAATAAGTAAAATAACTCTATTTTTCCTCTTAAAGTAAAATTATCGGACTTCAAATGAGCGGAGTAGTATCGTCTTCAATAAAAGACGATAGACGGCCTTAACCTAAAAATCCCAATCCTCAAAATATCGCGATATACGAACCGCACGCCAGACGCTCCGCACATCCCGCTTCTCTCGATCTCTTTCTCCGATAATAATCCTTTTCTCCCCAAAAAAGTAAGTACAGTACACTCTTATGCTCCCTTTTCTCTCTAATTTCCTGATACACTGCTGTGTTTGATTCGAGGTTGGTATTTTGTTCTATGTGCAGATTTTTTGTGATTTTATTTTTTGCACTATTTCAGAAATTGTAGTTTTGGCTTGGTTTGCTAGATTTTGATTTGAAATGGAGTTTGAGCTCCGCAAAAAAAAAAGTTTCATGATGTGGGTTTGATTTGAAGTTAGTTTTACAATGCAGCTGTAAGAACAAATGTTTTTTTATCAAAACCATAATTTGAGCCGTAATTCTGGCCAAACTGGACGTTTCCAAATAGAGCTTTCGGTGTTCTTGTCCAAATTTAAGAGGGGGGAATTTTAAATGTGGGAATGTTTTGGCAGTGGTTAGAGAGAAAGATGCTTGTTGGGAGTATGGTGAAAGGTTGGATGGGAACAAAGTGAAATGCAAGTTCTGCTCGAGATTGTTGAATGGGGGGATTAGTAGATTGAAGTACCATTTGTCTAGACTTCCGAGCAAAGGTGTTAATCCATGCAGCAAGGTGAGGGATGATGTGAGTGATAGGGTTCGAGCGATTTTAGCATTGAAGGAAGATGGAAGAGAAATCCTTAATCCAAATGGCAAGAAACAGAAGCTTGATAATGCATTGTCATCTCCTCCTAGTGTCTCTACAAATAACTTTGATGGAGTTTTACCCTCATCGAGCAAGGTTTTCCCGACTTCTATGGCACTGATGATGGGCCGAGGCCCTCTCTTGAGTGACCAAGAAGCTGCAGAAAGGTGCATTGCTTTGTTCTTTCTTGAGAATAAGTTGGAGTTTAGTGCAGCACACTCTTCATCTTATAAGGAAATGATCGATGCTGTCAAAACGTGTGGTACTGGATTTATAGGACCATCTCCTGAATCGATCAGAAATGCGTGGTTGGCAAAAATCAAAACTGAAGTGAGCTTGGAATCGAAGGATGCTGAGAAAGAATGGCCTTTGACAGGTTGTACCATTATAGCTGAAACATGGACTGATAACAAAAATCGAGCTTTAATTAACTTTCTTGTTTCGTCGCCTTCAAGAACATATTTCTATAAGTCGGTTGATGCATCCTCGTACTGCAAGAACACCAAGTTCCTTTATGATCTGTTTGACTCCGTGGTTCAGGAAATCGGGCAGGACAATGTGGTGCAGATTATTGTGGATACTACTCTTGACTGTGCTGGCTTGGTGAGCCACATTCTTCAAAACTATGGCAGCATCTTCGTGTCCCCTTGTGCTTGGCAGTGTCTGAATGCAATCTTGGAGGAATTCTCTAGGGTGGATTGGGTTAACAGATGCATCACTCAAGCACAATCCATTTCAAAGTTCATATACAATACACCATTGCTTCTTGATCTCATGAAAAAGTTCACTTCTGGGCAGGATATCATTAAGTCTGGACTCACAAAGCCCGTTTCTGATTTCCTCTCCTTGCAGTGTATGTTGAAGCAAAGGTCTAGGCTGAAACATATGTTCAACAGCCCCGAGTATACTGCAAATTCAGCTTATGTGAATAAGCCACAGAGCTTAACTTGCATCAGCATTCTTGATGATAATGATCTCTGGAGGGCAGTGGATGAATGTGTTTCTCTTTCTGAGCCGTTCTTGAAGGTAATGAGGGAACTGTCAGGAGGAAAGCCCGCAACAGGGTTCATTTATGAACTGATGAACCGAGCAAAAGAGTCAATTAGGACTTACTACATCATGGATGAGATTAAATGCAATACATTCTTAGACATTGTTGATAAGAACTGGCATAACAACCTCCATTCGCCTCTCCATTCTGCCGCTGCATTTCTGAATCCTAGCATCAGGTACAATGTAGAGACGAAGTTCATTAGTTCGATTAAAGAAGATTTTTTCAGGGTGCTGGAGAAAATTTTGCCAACACCTGAGCTTAGACGAGATATCTCCAATCAAATTCTCTTGTTCTCGAGGGCATCTGGTATGTTTGGTTGCAGTCTGGCTAAGGAAGCAATTGAGACTGTTCCACCAGGTATATATGTTCGTTTTCATGCTAAAGTTGATGTATTTATAGCATCAAACTGTATTTATAGCTTCTTAGCAGCAATGCTAGGATCACTTGTGATATTTTTTGCAACACTTTTAGTAACTTCACATATGTAGAACATATAGCCAGTTTGGTAGTAGATTATATTCCACTCATTCGAAATAATAATAGTGTTTCCATGTCTGTTTACGTGTCTGTTGGAATGTATATAGCATTAAGTATAGGGATCACCCTGTAATTACACACATGTAAATTTGCTACTGTGTATATTAGAATGGGAAGCCAAATGACATCGAGCCAGATCCTATCATGATATAAGACTATTTCGTTTTTAAACAGACAGGAATCTTTATCCGTTACTTCTAGATTGCCTGCTCCTGTTTCTTGTTTGCCATGTCAGTTGGCCTAGGGGGAAAAGCTTGCATTTGTTGAAAATGTTAAACGTGCGCTTTCTGTGATCTTTGGGGTTTGTTGCTTCTGGATCTTGTCATGCTTGTTATGCCATTTTTGTTGATGACTTCTTCGTTGGAAATCAAACTTTATTGGAGTTTTCTTACACTTTCATGCATTAGTCGTGAACACATTATTGTTTTCAAAGTGATGGGGGTACTGAGTTTTTTCATCCCTATCGGATCTTCTGTGGTATTTTTATGCAGCACTTTTAGTAACTTCAAATATGTTACATATAGCCATTTTGTTTTTGATTTAATATCTTATCGGTCCATATATATAGCCTTCCGGACATCTTCTTGTAGAAGGCTTTTATCTTCAACATTTTACATTTGAAGCATTGCTGAACTTAAATGCACTGCAGGAATTTGGTGGGAACAGTATGGGGATGCTGCGCCTACACTGCAAAGAGTTGCCATCCGAATACTAAGCCAGGTCTGCAGCACTTTTTCATTTGTGAGAAACTGGAGCACATTCCAGCAGCTTCATTTTGAGAAGCGGAATAAAATCGATAAGGAAAATTTCAACAATTTAGTCTATGTACAGTACAATCTCAAGCTGCAGAATCTCAAGGGAGGTAGATCCATTCTAGCACAGTCTTCAGAAGGAGATCAAGTTCAGCAAGTAGATGCACTTCAGCTTGACGATATTGATATGTCTTCGGAATGGGTGGAAGAATGCGAAAACCCGAGCCCTACACAGTGGCTTGACAGATTTGGTTCTGCATTGGATGTGAATGACTTGAACACTAGACAGTTAGGTGCTTCTATATTTGGTGCTACAGATCACATTTTTGGATTGTAGGTAGTCTTGTGGTCTTGACTCTGGAAATCTTGCTGTAATATTGGTTCTGATTCAAATTTGGATTGCGGATGAATTTATGAAGGAGTTTTACAACAAAATTTGTTGAGACATCCTCAACCAGAAGTAGTAAACATTTTTTTTCTTCTCAAAACAGCCTTCTTTTGTTTTTTGAAAAAGTAAGTGAAATGTCATCAAGGAACTCTTCAAATCATTGTTTATGCGTCACAAATTTGATGGGGAATTATAAGAAGTGACAGCATTTTTGTTAGGCTGTGCGTAAAACAGCATTTTTACCTTTGGGTTTGTGTTAAAAGCTTCATATAAAAGTTCTTCGAATCCACAACTCATTCCCTTCTTTAAGTTTCGAAACATATTATTATTCAAAATTAGTAATGCATAAAAAGTTATAAAAAAACACCCAAATGATTCATATATCTATGTATATCTTAAACAATTCATTCATACAATTATCAACTACATCTCCTCAAAGAAGGGAAATCAACAGCCTCACTGGGATGAACCACTGACGCAAAACGCTGATGCTTTGCTGATATCATTGTCATACATAAGCAGGGCTTCGACAACAGTGTTTGGTGAGAATCCCATTTCCAGCAACATAGAATAACCCGAGGCAAATTCCCTGACCTGAAGCAAGTCAAAAAACTCTTTTGGATAAGTGTGATGTAAATCACGCTAGCTCTTGGAATCATTTACAACCATCTTTCAAAAAACATCAATAACCAAGCAGTAATTAACACCTCAAGTCTTCTCTTCCAAAAATAAAACACAGTAATTTCAAATAAGTATAAGGAGCCAAAGAAAAACATATACCTTGGTTGGATTATCTCCATAATTTGCTACTGCTACAGTTGCAATGTCTCTGTTGATCCCGGATGCAATATACTTGTTTAGTACGGGGTCTGATGTTCCCTGCATTACCAAACACATTCACTAAGTACACACAATTCACAGAAATTTACACCAATTCTAATCAATGATTTAACTCGGACAATAAGCATATACCAAAGATGTAGCTTCCTGCATCCTGGGTGGAGGATTTTCCTGTCCCATCCTGCTCCAGTTCGGACCATCTTTCTCTGCCTCAGCCAAGATCTTTTTCTCGAATTCGAAATCAAACACGAAATTGCTCCGAGGAACATCTCCTATTAGAGGGGACAACATGGGCTGCATATACAGAATTCAGACATCAATAAGAAAGACTATGATGAATGTTAATGCCATGTCCCTTCCGAACGGAAAATGGGAGCTACAAATGCGATTAACAGTTATTAATCCTTCTAAGTTCTAACACTAATCATATTATATTGATGCTTGCAAGTTGCAACAACACAGTAATGCTTAGCATTCCGAAAATGAAAAACAATGGTACTACGATCCAAGCAAACAAATGGCATTTCATAGCAAACTTAGATCTATTTCGATTGAATGAAATTAGATCAAATCAAATTTTAAAAAGGGGGGAAATAAATCGATTAAGTGGGGCGGTTTCAGCTGATCTTACCGGCGGAGAAATCCGATACTCCGGCTTCAGAGAAACCCTAATCCCGATCCCAGCTGTCAATTTCATCGGAAAATAAAAGCAAATTAGAAACATATACAAGAAAAAGTCGCGAGAGAGAATGGACGAGTCAACTCACGAGAAGACGGCGGAGGCTGGGGCTGGGGCTGATTGAAAGGGGGGTTCCGATGGGGAGGAGCGTTGACCGGGTAGGATCCCGGTTGACCGACCCTGGGGTAATAATTCGGATTGTTGTACATGGCGGCGGCCGCCGCCGCGGTGGCGGGGGCGGGTCTGTTGATCGGGATTTGGGAATCGTAAGGAGGTCTCGTTCTGTTCCGGTAATCGTACTCCATGATCAATCAATGGGGCCCCGCAACGAAACTGGGGAGATTTAACGAATCTTTCACTGAAAAAGGTTGGAAATTGGACGGAGGGAAGATCGTTTTCAGACGTGTGTTTGTATTCTGAGTCTTGTTTTTTTCTATATCAATTGTTTTTGGAGTTTATATAGGTGTAGTGAAGTAACCCGCGTGTAAATTGAGAGTTGTTTCCAATAGGAGTACAAATTAAATAGTCTGCATTAAGTAATCTTTTTAACATACAATTTCTAATAAAATCAGGGCTAAATAGTTATTTATTTTTATTTGATGGTGAAATTGTTATTGTACAATTCTTACTAGTATTTAAATAAAGGAGTAATTGTAGGTATCATTTTTTATTATGAAATATATAAGATACCAAAAAAAATTCATGGATATAGTAAATAATAAATATTTTATAATAAAATTAAAAATTGATTTCTCGGACCATCTCGGAAATTAGTTTACTACAGGTTCAAAGGGAGAGAAATCAACAAGCTCATATTTTAGTTAGATTCGCGAAGACATTCTTTGAATCAAATAGTATGGGTTCAATTTTCAAGCTCTTTTCTTCAAACGATAAGTACTATGCACATTTCTAGTATCATAAAATAAAGTACATTATTTTCGGGATTTTGAGAAATCTCATTTCGAAGAATCCTAACCATTAAATGCAATACTAAGCCACCTATAGATTAGGTTGTATAATTAATATGGTTACAATCAGGGATCAGGATCTTGAGTAAACACATTGAGTGAATATAACAGAGTTAACTGAACCCCTCCTATATATATATATATATATATGGACCCCTTAAAATTTAGCTGGTATGAAAAATAAGTTGTGGTATGTATTGCGTGGTAGATGATCAGGGCATTCCTTTTTGGATGAAAAAAGGAAGAAGATATTATCAGATACTCAGACGTGAATATAACTTAACTAAGAAAAAAAATGAATATACCTAAATTCCTAATCAAAATTCTACTCTCAAGTCCCAACACCTTATAATCTGTGGCCTAATTCTAATTCCTCACCGAGTAAAGAATTTGTATACCATAACCCGGTATATCACATTCTACGGCTAACCATTTCAATGAACAAAGACTGGCTGATCTAGAAAAAAGACCCTTCCCTTCCTATTTCCCGGTGATCAGAATGGCTGATTCAATTCCGGCTCCTAAAATGAACACATCATACTCCAGAACAGACAGTTCCTGCAAACAACATTCAGAAAACCTTTCCTATCAGAGCCGAGAGAGAACATCCAAGCCTTTTATTTCTAAAAACAGTTCCAACTTTTTTATTTCCTGAAACAGTTACAAGTTATATTGCAGTAGTGTTACATACCCGCTGACCAAGATGAGCAGCAAAACTTCTTATTGTCGATATGTTCAGCATCAGCTCCAATAAACCAGGATCCAACACTTACATCGTGGTGAGCATAAGTCCTAAGAATATGCCTGCAACCCAAGAATTATTATCTACTGTTAGTTTCCAACATACTAGGTTCAAACAGTGAACCCAATACCAGAAATTCAATCTACCTGTTTATTGAGACGAACTTGGCTAAGGCCTTTGTGATGACTAACATCTCACCTGATGCATGACGGAAGTATCTGCAGAAAAGAGAGAATATGAAATTTCAAGCAAAGATAATTAAAACTGAATACGATTCCTTGAAGCAACTTGACTAAAAACACCACTGTTGTTTCTATGGAAATTTGTAGACGATATGATTATTCGCAGAAATTAAGTAATTCCATGTACTTACTCTTTTTTATTTCCAAATTTCCACCAATCAGGTTCATACCATTGGTGATTCCTGCCAAATACAGCTGACTCGTCATACAGTGTAGTTAAGTACATTAAACCACTTGTCACTTAATCAAATTTCAAGATCCACTCACTGTTCAGAAAATACTTCGCCTGATTTCATACAGCCAATATATGCACGAGGTTTGGCCATATATGAAGAAAGTGTACTTCCCAGTGCATCTAAAAACAAAAGCAGGAAAAATCTTTATGTTAGAAATAGATGTACGTGATTCAAAACGATAGAGGCTAACACCAGATCCCTGCTAACATCAAGTTTCAAATCCCTAAAAGATAAGATTTCCAATTCCAAATTTAATACACAAAAATTCTTGGAAACTACTGCAGGTAATTTAGCAAAAACCTCACCAATATTAACATAAACATCATCATTTGCTTTTGCATAGAAGTCAGCGTTCCAATAATCTGCAGCAAGAGCAAAAAATAACTTTGTCTTCTTGGAGTGTTCCTCAGGTACCTCGTTGTAGTTTTCCTGTAAAATTCACCAGATTTCATATCCATATTATAACAAATCTGCAACCTTTTTCCTTATACGTGATGAGACCAAGGGACTTACAAGAATTAAAAAATCATTTGTTTGTTTGTTTTCACTATCAATGCTTCTATCCGAGCTGTCTCCATGATTATTACTGCAAGGCAACGTCATAATCACCATTGATGAAATGGAACAAAAGGATATCAGAAACGGAAAGGTGGGAAAAGATACCTCCTGCCTATGACAAATCGTGCAATAATTCCCTTTGTTGTGCCTGCAGAGTGGTTGGTACAGATAGCAACAAAAAAAATTACATACAATTGAGACATCAAAGGACTCTATCAACAAACAAATTCAAGATAATTACCGGAATTTGACACCTTTAAATTTTCTCCATTTACTCCTATAATTGTAAACCTATGATAGTTTTCTATCTATTGCCTCTGAGACTATTCTCTTATTCCAGATCCCCAGTGTTATTTCTTAACAGAAAGATGTAAACATAGGTGCAACACAGCCTAAACTATGCCTTTACTTAATAAGAGTGAAAATAGGTAAATACCAGATCCCATCCATGCCTTGCGTATAGCATCTCTATTGTTCTTGCGACCAAATCCTGTAAAAACACCAATGACTACGAGGGGCCTTTCTTTAGGAATGTTATCCTTCTCAGCTAAGTAGCTTGAACTAAAACCTTCTTGCCTAGCTGCCACCAGGTCCATCTCTATTGCAGACAGTTTTTTATTATGTTCCCTAATTACAAGTGCACGCAACGTTAGCTCATGAATAATTGTTTACATGGTACATGGGAGGATCTTATTCACCTGCAGTCAATAACTTTTAGAGAATCTTCCACGGATACCACAGAAGGTACCTAAACACAACAGAAACAAATCAACTTGAGTCATGAATCCATGAGGATATTATAAAGGAGACTCACTAACACATAAAATCAGCAACTATATGTGCACTGTCAGAATTAAAGCAACAGGCTCATATTACATGAACACAACATGCATCTTTTCTCAGTTGGTATTCACATTCTTTAAAAATAATAATCTTAACGCCATCTAAAAGGCAAAACCCCTGTTCTTTCAAAAAATAACAAAACTATAACAGTGTTGCATTTATTCAACAATCAGTAAAGGATTAATACCAGCCCGGTGACTCTATCTAGTTCTTCCATCAACGATACCCTCTCTTCAGCATCCTGCCACATCCTACAGATATAATCACATAAGAAGCAGCTCAACTCAAACAAAAATTCCATTCAATAAACACATAAATTCCAGACTACAAACTTACTAAACGAAGTATATCTCAAATCACACCCTAGCTAAAAAATCAATTTAAAATCAAAAGCCACGATCTGATTCAGTCAATCGAATTCACGTTCTAAAGCAATTGAGCGCCCTAGAAAATTCACAAAAACAGTAATAAGAACCGTGATCGGATAAATCTCGCTAAACTCTCAGAATGAACGGAAAATGCAATTCGAATCTAACACGCATATAATCGGCGAAAACTCGAATGTCCGGGCCAATCAACACAGCTCATACCTTCCGGCGGCGTATAACGAAGCGAGCGTGGCGAGCATTGAGAGCGTCAGAGTTACAATCCGAGATCGAATTCCCGTTCGGGAATGCCGATTGCTAAGCGCCGCCTTACTCGGCATTCTGCTTTTTCAGTCGGTGGATCAGTCAATTGAGTGTATCTCCAATCGGTGAGGGTGATGAATCAGTCGAGTCAGTGAAGGAGTTTGCAGTCAAGGAAAGAATATAAGAGTTGTCTTGTCAATATGGGAAACTAGAACACTACGGTTTCAAATGGAAATGGCACTCAACCTTTTTATAGGCTCTGCCATTGAATCATTGATTTTATTTTTATATTTCTTTGCAAAATTTGGTTAAAATGTTTTAGAAGTATATTATTCTTTCAATCCCTTCAAACTTTCAATGAATAAGGTGACGATACGAGTTTTTAAAATTCATGATTTCAATGAAGTATTGTTTTTTATAAAAGGCGAAA
>JAAGWI010153943.1:0-10482 GCA_012274505.1 Galium porrigens var. tenue
GAAGGAATATTAATTAAAAATCTAATTTTTTTTAAGGGAGAGGGATATATAAATGACCTTTCTTAATAAAATGAAGTGTCATGACGCACTTAATAATAAATATACAAATATTACGCCCTTTATAATAATTTACATTTATCCAATGCGCTTAATAAAAAATTTCCCTATATTTAATAAGTTTGGAAATACTTCCATCCATTGGTTTATTTATACTAATAATTGTTTACTTAAAGAACTATTGTCCTTGTTTCTTGTAATGATAATAGTATAAATGGACACAATTATGGACTTTCTTGAAAATTTTTGAGTATTAATGTAAAATAAAATTTGAACAAGTGTTATATGGAGTACCTGACAAACTGTGATGATATATGATTCTTATCTGCCAGTCAATACATATTTAATCAAGACATGTCATTTCTTATTATTTGTTTGTATTATTATGCACATTTATCTCGTAAGTATCATACTGATTTATTAGCAGTTTACCAGGGATTGACTTGATTTTGGCAAGTTGTTAATAATTGTGAAAATTTCTTTCCTAAATTCCGTCACTAACGCTCCACAACTTAATGTGAATGATTTGATTATAATTTGAGTGCGCAAACCTTACATGTATCTTATAAATCTGCCACCAATGCTTAAAAAAATCAATTGCGAGGGTTAGGCATACAAATTATAATATAACCACCAACCTTCTCAATTAGGTTGCGCCACCGACCTTTTAAAACCTACTTTCTTCTATACTCTTCAGAGTGTATCTCTCGAAAATCTCCCGTTAGCATTCCAAAACCCTTTTTTCTTCTCTCCCCCGCCCTACCTCTAATGAAAAAAAGGGAGGCACTCTCATTTGTTTTGTTTATAGTTGCTTTCCTCTGTGCTTTATTTTCATGTTTATTGAGTTTCATACTCCTGAATCCCTTTTTGATCTTGTGTAAATGTTCAATTTTTGAACCCCGCAGTAAGATAGATTACTGCTATAAATCCCTGCAAATGTTTACGGTGAGTAATTCCAAATCAGCGGCCATAACTCAGACGAAGGATGATTTAAAGCCCTTCAACGTTGTAGGAGCATTTTGGGCATATAAAACAGTCTCCCGCCCAATTACAAGATTATCTCTATCGACGTATAATCTATGAGAGATGCTCAATTACACTTTCAAAGGGGTACAACGAGTTTTTATTTTTTTGTATATGTGATTTCCATCTTTATTAGTTGACTTGATAGAGCTATTAATTTATGGCTCAAAGGTTAATAAGGAGATTTATGGCGATGCAGACAACTTCTGAGATCCATCCACAGAATCTGGTTGGATTCAATTCAGTTAATTTTTTAATGTTGGCCTAGATGATTACAACAATGACTAAATTTGGTAGTGTGATATTTTGTATATTAGTACCCTCAAAATTCTTAATTGTAAAATGAATTGAGTAAATTGCCACTCAAATTATTAGGATTATTATTAATATGATCGAGTGAGGATTATATATAGGTTTCCGCTCCGGCGTACATGGGAGGCTGTAGTAACTCGACCGGGACCGGCCCAGCCACCTTTCCCCATTGATTTAGCCCTCAAATTTAGCGGGTCATCCAAATTTAGCTCTCTCACTCTATAAACCAAAATTCCAAAGCCTAAAAATCCAATTTTTTCCCAACAAAAATACCAAAACAAGAAATAAAAATACAAATCCAAGTTCAAGCCCACCATTTTCATCGTATAATTCTCCATTTATTTATACCTCTACTCGTACTTTCGTACTTTGCTTCGCCCAGTTTTTGTCCCCCTTTGATCTCCAATTCCGTGCCGCCGGCGAATGCAGGTACCGCTCTCGTGCTCCTGTCACTTGTGCTCAATCGTTATTCCGTTTGGATTGGGTTTGATTCTGGAATTCGTTGCTGGATAAACCCCAATTCACGGGTATGCTTTGAAGTTAGGGTTTTGTGATTAGGGCTTTGTTTGTAGCTCCCTGGCATTTTAATTCTGGATTCATTTTGCTCAAATTGATTGACTTTGTTTGAATTACGACTGGACTTTCCTCTTTGGGTGTTTTAGCTGGTCAATTGTTTGTATCTCCTTTTTAGCTTGTATTTTCAGTGGGAAGTGTACGGGAATTTGATTTTGAGCTCGTACGTTGATTTTGCGAGATTTTTAGTTTTGTTTTTATAAAATTGAAATGAAAGATGAAAACTTGTAGTTTTGTTTTGTACCTGGTTGCTGATCAGGTGTTTTTTGTACAGAAGATAGGGTGATTTTTTTCTGGGGTTATTGAGTAAAAATGTAGTCTTGCTCTCAGAATGGTTGAATTTTGATATAGGTCTAATTTGGGGATTTACTGTGGAGCAATTCGGGTTTAGTGGCAATTTAATTTAATTGTTCTCCTTCTCTGGTCTTTTCTTCACCATTGGTTCATATAATTTTGATAGGTACAGATGCGAAGCTAACTTATGAGGAGAAAAGCTCTTGATTGGTATGAGTTACTGTGACTAAAGTCTTAGAAATGGCTGGCAATACGAGGTTCGAGTTGACAGGTAGCACTGATACAATCTTTCCTGGAAACCATGCACCGAGACCGGGTTATTCTGGTCCAGTTATGGATAGGTCAGGGAGCTTCAGAGAGTCTTCTGATGGCCGCGTGTTCAATTCTGGAAAGGGTAGAGCTAGGGGGAGTGGTACACCTACAGCGGAGCAGTCTCCTCTGCCACTATCTCTACCGTTGGATCCTATTGCTTTGGGTGACCAGAAGTACACTCGCTCTGGTGAACTCAGGAGGCTCCTTGGCTTCTCCGTTGGGAGCACATCGGAGGATAATTCGTTCGGTGCATCTCATTCAAGGAACTCACCTCCAGTGCCCATAGAGGAGTTAAGGAAGTTTAGAACAAGTGTCTCTGAAACATGCAGCCGAGCTAGGTAAACATTTATCATTTTACTTTAGTCCGGTTCTCATTTAAGTGTATAATAATTGAGAAGCCTGCAGTTTTCGTTTAAGTGCATCTAATGTGAAAATTGTGTTGTACTATGCAGAGAAATTTCTCTTTCTTCTGTTGTTAATATTTTGGCTGACTTTGTGCTGCATTTTTCTTTAATTTTTTTTTTATCTCGGGCCAGTGGTAGAGCTAGAAGCTTTGATGAGCGCTTGCATAAGTTGTCAAATTTGACAACCTCTAAGAAACAGCAGCCGCTTCTCGTAGCAAGTGAAAGAACTAGTGGCTCAAATTTGAAGATAGGAAATCAGATGCTTCGGAGTCCCTCAGAAGTCGCACATCCAAAGTTGGATGACGGGCCTAAGAATGTCATACTGAATAAGCGTGTTCGGACATCACTGGCAGAAACTCGGGTTCGTATTTAGCAGCTTTATTCTTGACATTTATCCTTTCTAATGAAGTCTTTTCAAAATTTTCATGTTGATTAGTTTCTATGGAGAGAACTGGATTGTTTCTAATACTTCTGGATATCATCAATAGTACAAAATTATGGCATGATTTTTTAATAGGAGCTAAAGGTTATTTGAACATTTTCTTTTTGCGGTAATAGGAGTTAAAAAAAAATAAAAATAGAGTGTAAGTATTGGAATAGTCAATAGTTGCTTTAGTTTTGTCATTTTGTAAATCTTGAGCTACAAATTTGGCTAGGGAGTAGGGAATATGTTATACTCCCTCCGTCCCAAAGAGATGTGTCCAATTTCCTTTTTGGTCCGTTCCAAAGAGATTTATCAAATTCCTAATTTGGCAAAGAATTATAATATAAACTATTAACCTTTTCTCACATGCTCCACTAACTTTCCATACACATCAGCGCCACATCAGATTTCTTAAAGATTGTGCCAAATGTAATTGGACACATCTCTTTGGGACGGAGGGAGTATATTTTTTGAAAATATTAGAAGCGCATTGGATTTTGATATGAAAATGGTATATTGAGAGTTCAAGTGTGTTGTTTTGTGACTGATTAAAATTGTTACAAGATAGTTATTATGCTCTGAAAACGCTTACCAGGCCTCGGTTCGTAGGTTATTCTATAAGTCAGGACTTTGTGGAGTGGCATTTTTCAATATTCCTCCTTTAGATTTTCCCTAAATGTATTTTATTGGATGGGCTACAGGCAGAGGGCAGGACAAATAATCTACCGAGGCAGCCTTTGATAATCTCTAGAGACAGAGACTTGGTTAAAGATGGCAGCATGGATCTTGACTTTGTTGAAGAAAAGATTCGAAAATTACCTGCTGGAGGCGAGACATGGGACAAAAAAATGAAAAGGAAACGCTCAGTAGGTGCAGTCTGTGCAAGACCTACTGATGGTGATGGAGAACCAAAGCGATATGCTCATCATAAGCTTACCAGTGAGCAGCCTGGATTGCAGTTTTCTGACTCTCAGAATCTCCGGTACTTAATTCTCTCTCTAATGTAGAAGAATGAATTGTGTTTCCCGTTGTGTGTCAAGCACTTGTCCACCATTGATTTGTTAGTTTACATTTGAAATGGTAGTTTCCAATATATTTTTTGAGACACCTGCTCATAAAAAACTGAACAGCACTATCAGTTTAATTTTGGAATGGAATTTTTTTCTCCTTAAATGAAGGATTTCTACTATACTTTTCTTACTTTTACTTTTGGGAGCATCATCTAGTTGAGTGTTGCTGTGGGTACATGTTTATCAATGAATTTTAAGCTCCATGCTGTTGTCCTAATTGTAAACCTGTTTAGCATGTTGAATAGTATTTTTCTGTGTTGCTGATGTTTGTTTTCATGTCAATCTACCTAATGAGTGATAGTTGTGTGAGGTTTCCTTCTCTGATATATAAATGGCAAAACCCCCCTTTTGACTTTGTTCCAACACATTCATTATGCTGAGGAACTTGTCTTGTTCATACCTTGCAGGTCAGGAGCTGCTATTGTAGGTGTAAATAAATTTGATGGTACTCCATCACCAGTTGGGTCTAATGCTCGTTCAGCTAACAAGAGTGAGCAAGAGAAGGGTAGTCTCTCTCGTGATGTCAATGTTGGACTAAACAAGGAGCGACTCCTTCCCAAGGGAAACATTAAGTATGATTTGCTCCTTTTTACATCTCATGAACAGTCTAGTTTGCTTATCCATTTTAAGAGGATTTTGTTCTAGTATTCGTGACACTTTCTGATGATGATGCAATCATATCTACTTACAGATTGAGCAATCGTGAAGAAAGCAATCTTATCTGTCCCAGTCCATTAGCAAAGGGAAAGGCCTCTAGAGCACCACGTAGCGGTTCAGCAACATTGAGCTCAGTTTCCAATGCCCCTCGTGGATCAACGTTAGAGAGCTGGGAACTGTCACAAAATATTAATAAAAACTCCTCTGGGGCTGGAACGAACAACCGCAAACGTGCTTTACCGGCAGGATCAGCTTCACCACCTATAACACAATGGGTCGGTCAGAGGCCACAAAAGAATTCTCGGACCAGGCGGGCCAACCTTGTTTCACCTGTGTCAAATCATGATGAAGTGCAGACACCTTCGGAAGGATTTTCACCTTCAGAGTTTGGTTCCAGATTGGCTTCTAATGGAACCAGCAGCTCTGTTCTCTCTAAGGGATCACCAATTGGAAACCAGAATGTGAAGGTCAAAACCGAACCTGTTGCATCCCCTGCCAGTGCTAGGTTTTCGGAAAGTGAAGAATCTGCTGCTGGTGAAAATAGATCGAAAGAAAAAGGAGCATGCAGTGGTGAAGTAGAAGAAAGAGCTATGAATGGAGTTCAGTGTGTTGGAACTCCATCAGGGCTCTTGAAGAAGAATAAGTTTTTTGTCAAAGAAGACATGGGTGATGGTATTAGAAAACAAGGCCGAAATGGAAGGGGCTCCTCATTTTCAAGGGCTAGCATGTCACCAGTCGGAGAAAAGTCAGATGGTACACCCCCAATTAATCCACTTCGAAATATGAGACCTGCCTCTGAAAAGAATGGAAGGTGCTGGAGTGTTCTTCTTACACATGATGGCTTACCAGTTCCCTTGACTTCTCTGTTTCTTATGAGTATTTCCATTTTGTTTTGGCAGCAAGTCCGGCCGTCCTGTAAAGAAAGTACAAGATCGCAAGGGCTTTTCTCGTCTAGGGCACGGTGTGAGTGGTGGCTCACCGGATTTTACTGGTAAGCATTAAATAAATTTATACCATTACTGTTTGAGTGTCTGTTGAGATTACTTTTTTCTGCATAAATTTTTTAGCTACCTCTGTCCAAACATAGAGGCCACGCTTCTTCTCATGGTTTTAAGTATAAGTTTGTTTCAGTTGCTGAATTAGTCTTTACCAAAATCCCCATCATGCAGTTTCTAGATCTATTCATTACAATGGTTTGTGCATCGCTGTCTTAGCAACTTACATAGTATGTGAGATGTTTCTAAAAATCTGGAATATTGTGTATAACAGCTGCAAAGTATTCCTATCTAGTGTAGACTATTGTTGAGACTTCTAGCTGGTGCAATCGGAAAGATTGCTGGTAGAAATATTGAAAAGATGTTTGCAGTAGCTTTTCTCTATTAATATTTTAGGTCTTTATTAACCATTAGATCTTGATGCTGCAGGGGAATCAGATGATGACCATGAAGAGCTGTTGAAGTGTGCAAGTCTTGCTTACAATTCTAGTGGTATGTACACATTCCTTCTCACCTGGTTAAGGTTAATTTTTTCTGTTCATCATTTAGTACTTTCTTTGACAACAGTCCAGGCATGCTCAAATGCATTTTGGAAAAAAGTGGAGGGACTATTTACTTCCATCAGTTCGGAGGGAAAGTGTTATCTATCAGAGCAGGTTGGAACTAGAATCACAAGAAAAGTTATTCTTTGATCTTCTAAAATTCCGAGTGTTCTTTACAGTAGTTAAAATATACTCTTTTTTGTATCAGCTAAAACAGGCACAAGAAATGCATGAAAGGCTCTCTCAGACATTGGGGAGTGTAGAGTCTATTGAGGTATTATTTTAGATCCCAGACTTTTCTTTCTAGTACCAGGTATTAATCTTCATGTAACTTATTGTTTAGGTATTATTTTAATGTTTAATTTAATAGTTTGAAGTTTGAGAAAGTAATGTCCTATTTAATGATCTGGTTTTGATTAAGCTTAATTGACCTGAGCTGAGCTTACCTTTGCTTAAGTGGCCGTTTAACAAGCAGTAATAAGGTGATCATGAGCAGATAGACCAAGAATATCTGTGGGCATAACTGACGAATTTTGGATGTTCCTGAGTTTTATATGTGAATTATATCCTCTCTTGATATAAACTATTGTTTGTTAATTTCAGGGAAATGGTTCACATGAAGAGATTACAATATCAGATTCTCTTTCTGGGGCCAGAAGTAGAAGTACTCAAAATAAAAATGAATCTAAAGACTCGCCTGTTATTGATGGTTCCTTTGATCCATTATATGGGTCAGCTGCATCTGAGGCAATGGATGTAGGAAGACATTCAAATAATGCTGCTCCGCTTTTCCAAAGAGTGCTGTCAGCTATAATTTTAGAAGATGACATGGAAGAATTTGATGAAAATGAATGGGGAAAATCCGCGCCTTATCAGAATTCTCAATTGGATTCACCTAGTGAAGATGGAAACAAGCATAGGGAGGTAGTCGAGTTTGATTACGAGTCAACAAAAGGGGCTCAAATACAGAGCAATGGCTATGTAAACAGTATGTTTTCACATCATACTAGTAGCAATTACGGGAGACAATTGAAACAATTAGATTCTCCATGTGATGTTGAACTCGGACGAGGAGAAAATGGATATGCTCATTCAGAGGTTGAAGTATTGTTTGGAGTTTCTAGTCATGGGTTGTCTGGACCACACAGTCATGGAAGCTCTTCAAATGATTGCCAGTATGAGCAAATGTGTCTTGAAGACAAACTCATGTTGGAGCTCCAGAGTATTGGTCTATATGTAGAAACAGTGGTATGCAGTCTTTGTGTAAGAATTACAATCTTTTAGAATAACATGTTTCATACTTCAGTACAAATTCATGTTGTGGCTTTATGGTTTCCTTTCCTTCAATTTGTTGATTAGTCAAATTGTGATGCAGTGTTTGCTGATAGTTCTGGATAACATGAATTTGTTGCATTGATGATATTTGACATTTTTTGGTTTGTTTTTCTTGCTCTGTAGCCTGACCTTCAAGATAAAGAGGAGGTTGAAGTAATCGACCAGGAAATTATTCATCTGAACAAGGACCTTTACCAGCAGGTAACTGAATTGAACTTCACATTGCTTTATCCAATGCTAAACAATCAGTAGCTTTAAACTTAACTGATTAAACTTGTGAAAAGAGATTATTTCGGTGAGCTGGATTTGTGCCCCTTTGGAATTCCTTAACGTTGATTGATCTGCCAGGTCTTCTGATATTTGTTAGTTTGGAACTTTCAGGTTGGTAAAAAGAAAAGTCACCTGGACAAAATATATGAAGCTATTCAAGGTGGACAGGATGCAAAAGGACAGTAAGTCCCTAATTTAGAAAACACTATGCTTTAGCAATTCACTCGTGTTTTACTTTACATATGATCTTAGGTTCGGTAACTGATAATAATGCTTATGTTTATCTCACAGGGACCTTGAGCGTGTTGCAATGAATAAACTTGTTGAGACGGCTTACAAAAAGCTCTTGGTAATATTTGTTCCTTCACTGATATGTATTTGGATCTATTATAATTTAGAAATGTTACTGTTACAAACAATTCTTTTTTCACTTCCGTAATATGTTGGGGTTTCTGAAAAGATGTTTTTTTTTTTTTTGGAATGATTTGATATACTAGCTTTTGAGATATAAACTTAATTGGTGGCATGTAAAAGTTATGAAATGAGCTACTATATCTGATGATTGAAATACTTTATAGCTTTTACATTTAGGATTTTTATTTTATTTTTTAGGAATTAAACTAGAGCAAGAGAGTGAGATCATTTCTATGACCTATTTCCTTTAAATTATCCATTCGTTTTTTTAACTAATTATTTTTGAAATAACTTCACAGGCTACTCGAGGAAGTCTTGCTATTAAGAATGGCATTCCCAAAGTTTCAAAGCAGGCTGCACTGTCTTTTGCCAGGAGAACAGTTACTAGATGCAAGAAATACGAAGATTCTGGAATAAGTTGCTTTGATGGCCCTGCTCTGCGGGATATCATCTTTGCTCCACCGCTTCAAGTTGGTGAATCTGGGCCTTCTAACGGTATGTCATTTGCATGTTCAGATCATAAGCTAGTGGTGCTCTTCTATAATTGAATTAAAAAGGCTTAAATGCGTTAAAAATTTTTTGGGGCAAGAAAAATTGGAGCTTGCATACGTTTAGTAAATTCATACTTCCATCAACCCCTTAATAAACTTTACTCAGTTTCAGTTGCCATGTGGTCTATAAAGATATCTTGTAATAGACTTGAATTTATTTTTTTTTCTACTGCTTTCCTTCATGTTCAACCCATATTGGCTTTGGCTTTGGCTTTTTACTTATTATTCCTTGAACTGCAGGCTCTTCTAGTAAAGCTGCTGGGATTGACTCATTTGACACCTACAATCATCAGTCTGAACAAGCTTTTGCGAAAAACGGGCCTATCTTGAACAGAGGGAAGAAAAAGGAGGTATTGCTTGATGATGTTAGTGGAGCTGTGGTTAGAACCACTTCTCTAGGAAACAGTCTTTTGGGTGGTGCCAAGGGAAAGAGGAGTGACAGAGATGCTTCAATTCGAAACAGTAACACAAAAGCTGGGCGCTCATCCCTGGGAAACTCTTCAAAGGGTGAGCGTAAGACAAAAACAAAGCCTAAACAGAAGACTGCACAGCTATCTATGTCTGGAAATGGCTTGATCAACAAGTTCATGGAAATACCTTCCCCGGCTAGTGGTTCTGGCGACTTCTCAAATAATTACAGTAGCAGAAAAAGAGATGGCGGGCTGATATCCCCTGGAAATACACCAAACATGGACTCAGGAAAGGAGAAGGAGGCTTCTGCTGGTGTGCCAAAAACAGCAGTGACTGATAATGATATCCCGATAGAAGAAGAGCTAGGTGTAGGATCTGACCTGGGCGGCAACCATGATTTGACTTCTTGGTTCAACTTTGACGACGATGGTTTACAAGAGCATGATGCAGTGGGGCTGGACATACCGATGGATGACCTTACAGAGCTGATGTTCTGATTGATTGAGGTAATTGTACATTATGGTGGGCTGGTTTAGCAAGTGCAGGAGGAGTGCAAGTAAGATTGTTTGTGTTTCCATTTCTGGGATTAGATTAAGATTTGTGTCCTGGCCGAAATAGGATGTTGTAATTATGATTTATGGCCATTCTTTTTGTATACTTAGGAAAGACTAGGAAGTGAAAAGTCCTCGTGTTGTTTTATTTAAAGTACTGTAGAACATTAATGAGTCTGTAGCCTTGCCTCTAACCCATGAATGTCCTAGGGGCAAAAATTGTTGTTGACGTTTGTCCAATTTGTGACATCAAATTCTCAATTATGTTTCAACTTTCATCTGAAAAA
>JAAGWI010155122.1:0-16724 GCA_012274505.1 Galium porrigens var. tenue
CCTCAGTTGCAGCCTTCTTGTTTCCTTCGTTGCGAGTGAACCGTTGATCCGTTTTGCATGTTCTAGTAGTCCATTTCGAAGCTCTCGAGAAGAAGAATCCAACGGTGCCATCCATGCAATCCAACTCACCCTGTAACATTTCCAAAATAGGGCTACAATGTAGGAATATAAGTGTTGTTCTATGAATCAAAGTCAAGAACAAATAGCCTTTAAACCACACTACTTTGCACCCAAATGCTACCTAAACTAATGCCAAAACTAGAGTACAAATAGGGCACATCAATGACCCACCAAATCAATGTGAACACACCGATCACACCACTCTCGAAGGTGGGGTACATATACCCTACGAGGTGTTCGATCTAATCCACCCATCATAGAGCTTGGAAAATCTATACATCAATGGAAAACGAGCGAGAACCCCCGACGCCCAGTACTTGGAGCAGGGTTAAAAAAGGAATATCCACGCATTCAAGAAATGAGATCGCATGGACTTATGCTACCCGCAGGATTATAGCCTTTTGATGAAACAATTCGGATGACTTTCATGCTCATGAATCTCAAATTCCATACTTAACTACAATGCGATCGGGTCTCCTTACAACTTACGACCTTGATGAATACTCAGTGTGCCGGCTATTAGTCACCTCTCTAGAACTTGGAATATGAGATTGGTTCCAAAATCTTCTTGAACACTCAATACACAATCATGCAGAGTTCAAAAGAGTCTTCTAAAACTAATTACCCTCGATGAAAATGTTTCAACACCTACATTCCTAGTTAGGATCCACCTGTAAACATGAGAGTGAACTCATACAAGAGTATGGGAAAAGGTATAACACGATGTCTACACTCTACATGCGTCTAGGATTACCATGCAAATACCAAAATAACATATTTTATCGAAGGAATGCGAGGAGGAAAATTGAGTTGCAAACTTAGCACTTATTAACCTAAAACTTGGGAAAGAGTCATGGAGGAAATAAAGGGTTTTCAAGGGGCAAAAGAGTTAGACATTACAAAAATCATGAAGCAAGCAAATGGAAAAATGGAGACCGAGCCATTGGTGACCATACCCGAAACATGTAACAAAAATTTATACCCAAATCGTATCTTCAATCAAAATCGCTAGAACCAAATTGACCATACCAATATTTCTTTAAAAAATCCGGATGCAATCCGAGCACGAAGACACCAGATTGATATTCATATAGGAAAACATGTACTCTCTCCGATTTCCTAATAATGATTTTCTATTTTTCTTAATTTTTAACTCACGTTTGGCCATAAATTTGAAGTAAAATGTAAGTAATAAAATTATCACCTGAAATATCTATAGATTCTCCGCAATATATATTTTCTAAATAGAGAAAATCTCTTACGAGACAGCCACATAGTGAGGCAGAGGCTCATAGGATCCATAACTATAAGTAAGTACAAGACAAAACACATTCTTATAAAATTTTGTGGTCAAAATGTAAATACTCTATTTTTTGTGCACATTCCCCTAATTCTTCTCATATTTACTTCCATCTTACTGCCACCTCACCGTCCACCACCACGCCGCTGCCGGACCCAAACCTCACCGCCGGTGACCCAAACCTCACTGTCAGGCGTCAGCGACCCAAACCCCCGACAACACAAACCCTTTAGTGACCCAAACCTCACCTATAGTGGCCTAAACTTCAACGTCGGTGACCAAAACCTCAAAGCCCGCTATCCAAAAATCAATGACGCTGCCTCATCATCACAACCTCAACGCTAATGACCCAAACCTCAATGTCGACGACCCAAACCTCAATGCCGATGACTCAAACCTCAATGCCGACGACCCAAATCTCACCGCCGGTGACCAAAGCTCAATGCTTGCAACCACCCAAACTTCAACGTCGGCGACTTCAAACTTCAACGCATGCGACCCAAACCTCATCGCGGACAATCGCAACCTCATCGTCGGCGCTCGTAACATCATTGTAGGACCACTACTAGAATCACACCAGATCGGCTGGAATCAAACCAAAATTGGCCGGAGATCGCCCAGAATCACACAAAAATATATGGGAACTACTTGAAAAAGAAATTTTTTTTTAAAGATCTGAGCTTTGAGGAGGAATTATTACGTCTGATTCTGAATCCTCCGCCGGGGAAGCTCAGATCCTTCGGCGTTAGTGGCTTCAGGTTGAGAGGCAAAGCCGCCCTAGCCTCCTCCTCAACGTCCAGTAGCAGCTTTCTGACTTTGTTGCGGTGATCTTCATCGCGTTGACTCCACCGGTGATGAGCTGAGTGGCGACTCCACCGCAGACTGCTACGGGAGCCGGACTCGGTCGCATCTAAGCATTTCTCGATCGATCGCCGAGGTTGTATGCGGTGGTGGAAGGAAGATCGTCGGGGTTGCAGTGAGGTTGACAACGGTGGTGGTGGTGGAAGGAAGTTGAGGGAAAATTTGAGAATTGGAGAAGATGAAGTCATGTGTGCATTTTTCAAAAGAGTCCTTGTAAGCATTGAAAATAATATAATTATATTTTGATCCCAAAACTTATATAAATGGAGTTCACGAGGCCCTTATCTCACTATTTGGATTGTCTCAAACAAGACTGTCTTCTGAATATCAAATTTCATAATTTATTATATATAATTAAATTTATTTATGGTCAAACATACCTTAAAATAACTTAGGTCAAGTAGAGTAATTGTTAGGAAATCGATTGAAGTGCTTAGGGTGAGATGGGTTTGCCCTGAACAGGTTGAGAAAGTCTCTTGTGAGACAATGGAAAGGTTAAACAGTTGGTGTTTTATGATTGTGTGTTGATATTCCTTAATAATATGTTGACGTTTACATTATACTGTAGTTGATATTGTTTATTTATTTATTGAATGTCACGTTATTTTTAATTGTTATTAATTACTTTTAACTTTGTGTAAAAAGTGAATTTTTGATAATATTTATGAAAAAAAAGCACACGAGGGTTTGTGGAACAACTTTAATTTCATTCAAAATTTGGGAATTAGGACTTGTGTACTACGAACCCTGAACGGAGTACTAAACAAAATGCAGCGTTTGATGATATAAGCACGCCTGAACATTCAAAATCACTCGGGTATATAGATACCGTGATCGCGTACTGAGAAAGCATGGATGCCGACGAAGAGGATTTCGTATTCTACGGAACCCCTATAGAGCGCGAGGAAGACACCAGTTCTCGCAAGAAGAAGGCCGTGGCTGAGGCCTCCGGTCAGCTGCGAACGCTTGTTCCTTGGAAGCAAGAGGTAGTCACCCCTTCTCTTTCAATCCTCCATTCAGTTGAACCACTGTGTTAAAATTGATGACATGTATTCACATTCGAACAACTTCAGGTGAGAGATGAAGAAGGGCGGAGGAGGTTCCATGGCGCATTCACGGGCGGATATTCTGCTGGATACTATAACACTGTTGGCTCCAAAGAGGGTGCGTTTATCATTCCTTGCTAGCTTTTCATTGTTAAGCTAATTACCGAATCTTGATTAATCAACTGTTTTTGGATATATTCTTGCAGGATGGACCCCTCAGACTTTCACATCTTCGCGGAAGAACCGAGCTGAAATCAGGACACAGAGTCTTGATTACTTTTTAGATGACGAGGAGAAAGCGGTACAATTTTTTGTTTTAAACTTCAATTGAAGGCAATGGGCTTGTTGATGTGGAATATTGTAGGGTGATTTGCATAAGGATATGAGTTCAATCAAAATATCTGGTTAGAAAGCATGAATAATATACTAATGAAGTTGAGCTACCTGCAGAGATATTTGTTTTTTGTTTTTCTGAAAAAGAATGTAAATTACTTTTGTTTACCTGTCTATTTTATGACTTGGTAGCTATGTACTCTGGTGGTTTGTGGTTTTGAATCTTTGGAATGGGATATAAATTTAGTGATTTTCTTTCTTTCATCAGTTCACAGGAACTACCTAGTTCTAAACTCCTGATGTCTATAAGGATAATAATTAGGGGCTTTACTTTGCCCTGTGATTTCATAACTAGAAGTATTTTCTTTTTCTCTTTTAATTTGTAACATTTTCTGTTCTAGGAGCTGGAAGGTCGTTCTTTTGCTACATCTACGCAGTTCGACACTTTTGGGTTCACTTCAGCAGAAAGGGCTCGAAAACATGTTGAGCAGGAAACCAAAAGCAGGTGCCTTTTAGATGCTGCTTATAAAAAGCATTAATTGCTATTATGTTTGTAAAGAAAAACTTCTTTCTCTAACCCCCTTTCCATTTTATGTAGGCCATCAGCCATTCCTGGACCCATTCCTGATGAAATTGTAGTTCCAACTACGGAATCTGTCGGTAAGTTTTTGAGAAAGGGGTTTATCTCGATTACTTCAATTCTCTTACTATAAGCGTTCTCATGTTTATCAGGGGTCAAATTGCTTATGAAGATGGGATGGCGGCGTGGTCGCTCCATTAAGGAATCTAGGGCATCTTCACTTCACGGTATGCGTTTCGTAGTTCACCGTTCTGTGCAGTAATTTTCTGGAGAAAGTTTTCTCATGTAGTTTTTCTGAAAAAGGATAGGGCATGTTATCAATGGTTTTTCTGTAATATAATGGCCTAGTGTTTTTTTTTTTGTTAAAATTTGTAGAAATTACAATAAAACCGTCAAGTTGGGAGTGGCACTTGCTTCGTGTATGCAACTTTTTCAGATTTTTTGACATTCTGGATATATTTTCTGTTGATTGCATTTTATGATTTATATTTTGCAACACCACCTGTCATTTAGTCTGTGAAAGATAATTATGATGTACATGCACAAAGTTGAGCTGGTAGTTATCTGGGTATCCTTTCATTTTTAGTTTAGCTTAAGCTGACTATCTTGCTCCGCTTGTCATTTGACAACTGTGAGTTTCTCATGTGTACTTTGGGATGTATTTGACCTGGACACAGATTTCCATGTAAAAGCTGGGAAAGCTTTATTTGTGCTTTCAGCTGATGATAAAGCTGACAAGAGTGAGCTGGTTGACAAGGAAACAAGATATAATGACTCAGTAGCTGATGATAGCATCCCAAAGAGTACACCTGTAAGCATGATCCTGTTTGTGCCTTGGATTGAAGCTTATGTCTTATATAGTATGTTCGGACTTTTGTTTTTCTTGTTTGAATTGGCATGCTCCAAAACTATTAACTTTCAAGGTACAAAGGGTCCACATAATGTTGTTTCGGGAATTTTATTTATATTGAGTGGTTTGTTAGAAACTATAGACAATGATTTTGGCGAAGAGAGTGAGGTAGGTTGAAGTGACTAAGAAGATGATAATGGTCAACTGGGATTTTTTTTTCTCGCTTTTTCAATCTATCGCTGACTATTAAGAGTTCATATAAAAAAACAATAAGCTATCCTATGCAATGATTACATATGAGAAAGACACTTTTAACTAAAGAATGTATTGATTGTCATACTTGTCACGCCTTCAGTTAACCGATTCACATAAGCATACATTTGGTCCTAGAAGTGTTGCTTGGAAATGCAGTGAGGAATAGAAGTAGCAAGTGTGATTGCGAATTATTATTATTACAAGTGGGAAGGTTTTGATTCATTGGCAGTTATTATAAACATCGTGTGTTTCTCCTTTTAAATTATCCTTTTCTTGTCAAATTTATTTTTTCGAACAATGTTTTCAGGTTTATGTTAGCAATCCAAAGCAGGATCTACATGGTTTAGGCTATGATCCTTTCAAGGATGCTCCTGAATTTAGGGGTATGTTACTTGTTTGAAGTAAAATTATATTGTGGATTGTTACCTTTTTTATTCTTTATGAGAGCTCATTGCTTGTTATTGCTTCTATCTGGATTTCAGAAAAGAAAAGACGGATGCTGGGGACTAGGGAGACAAATCAGCGAGAACCTTTGTCACTGGGGGATAGTTTATTTGGTTTTAAATGTAATGTCAATCAAAGCAGCTTCATATGATATATCATCATTTTCTTTTTGGTCTTTATTCTAGTTAAGATATTTAACTGCTGTTGACATAGATTATTTGCTTGATACCCTTTTTAACTTGCTAGTATGAACTGCTCAGCTAGTAGGGTTGCGCCTGGTTTTGGCATTGGGGCCCTTGAAGATCTTGATGTTGAGGATGAAGATGTATTTACAGCAGGTTGAACTTGGCCTCTCTATTTTGGTTTACCTGCAAGTTACTTGGTGCTTTCTTTTTCTGGGATTTTTTCATACATCTCATGACTTGTGGTCTATGCTTCTCTACATTGATGAATCCTAAGACGTTGGCCCCCCACCATAAAAATCACATTGATTGCTATTTTCCAGTAGTTCTGTTTGGTATTTTTTCCCCCTAGGAGTTTGGTTGTACAAATTCTAGGTTTTTGTATGTGATTTAGTTTAATAAGCCTGCTAAGTTGTGAAGGAAGGTAAAAGCAGAAGAGCTGTGTTTGGAGTCCAAAGTGACTTTAGTTCAAAGTTATGTTTGGTTCAAATCAGTAAAGATCTATTAATGGCATTGCTTGATTTCGCTTACATCATTATGGAATATTTTTTTTTCTCCTCTACACTAAGGAAGTTAAAATTATTTTTTAGACTAAAAAGCTGCCTATTCACACAGTTCCCTCCTTTTAGAGATTATTGCAGTTTTCATTGGAAACTGATTCCATTTGGTTATAGCTTCATAAATAAAGCAGCAAAACAGAATGAACTAGTCGATATGATATTTGAATCCTGGATGGTGATTAAAGTAATATTTGCTCTACCTAATACTACTGTGTTTCACAGCATAAAAAGCTGATATTAGTTTTTTCATCAGGTTATGACTTTGAAGAATTCCATGCTGAGGAAATAGAAGAACCTTCAAGGCTGATGATTGAGAATGTAAAGTTGCTGGATAAGAAGAAAAGTGATGTCTTACCTGGATTCAAGGCCTCATCAAATTCTGACTACCAGTTGGAAAGGTATTCCTTCTGTATACATTTAAGAATATGTACATGTTATGATATTCAGTTGGGCATGTACGAAAGTATATTTGAAGGCCTTATTAAGATATGATTTATAAGTCGATAGCTTTTATTTGGACTTAAAGGATATTTGATTTTCATGTACGCATACAAAACATGTCTACTTGATACAATCAGAAAAATGCCCAGATCCCATAGGGGGTAATGATCCCCACACTACTAGACAAAACAAATCTGAAGAAGGCAAGGCACATAAATAGAGAGTTTAATGAAATGTAGAAAATATCCTCTTGCATTTATTTTTCTTCAACATTTTATCTACACGGAACCAAAACTCAATAACAATTGCCACAAACTAACTTTGGCTTCTTTTGTACTATCTCTTATATCAGCTATCTTTACCCTACATGATTAAAATTAGTTGTACCCAACTATTCTTGTACTGTCCCTTGTAAAGACTCTTTTTTGAATTTTTTTGTCCAGTTTTAAAACCAATACCATCTCAAATAATAGACTATTAAAATATATGTAAATCGGAATTTCCTGTTTATATGTATTATATAATATTATATAATAGTATTTATATTTATGAAATTATATTATTCAAAATGTTATTTTAAATAGAAAAAATACATAATGAAAAGCAAGTAATTGTCTGGATATTATCTATTTTTCTGATAAAACCACAACTGACTTGAATCTGAACTACATTTTCCTCATGTTAAAAAAAACCCCATTGAATCTTTATTTTCTCTAATCAACCCATGCATAACTCTCTCCATATATGTGATTAAGTTTATTCAATTCAGTCCAAATATTTTTATATATTATTCCATAGTGTAATTATGTATTTTGTTCAAATTTCTCAAAAGCACTAGTGATGAGATTAATTGAAGTGGTCAATAACAATAAACTTTTACTTGTAGTGTTGGTGTTTGGTTTAAAACTAGTATTAAGTATTAGTGTTATTGATCTTGTTTGGTAACATTCATCATTATCAATGAAAAATTATTCAAAGTGTAAAATTTCACCTTTATTTTAGGTGTTCTCTTTACTTTAATGGCTAACCTTGTTTCTGTAACTTTCTAATTTAAGTTTGGTCAAATAAATAAACAATTTAAGAGGTTATAGATCAAATAAAGGGGTATGAAATTAGTTATATATAAGATATGATTGAATTTTTTTTTTTTTTGAAAAGTTAAGATATGATTGAATTTGTTTCAAGTAAAAAAGAAATGATAATTGAAGTTTTTAAGATGATAGACATCCAGATTAGTTATTTTTTGTACTATTCAGTATAAAAAAACTCAATCATATCTTAAATTAATATCTTATATATAACTTAAAATTAAAGAGATAGCTAACTAATTTAATCATACACATCTCTTTATTTGATCAAATTCAATCAACTAAAGAGATCTAATAACTAATTCAATCATATCTTATATATAACTAATTTCATAACCCTTTATTTGATCTATAACCTCTTAAAATTATTTATTTATTTGACCAAACTCTTAGCATTAAAGTAAAGAGAACACCTAAAATAAAGGTGCAATTTTACAATTTTGAATAATTTTTCATTTATAATAATGTTGAATTTAACCAAACAAGATCAATAACACTAATCAATTAATATTAGTTTTAAACCAAATACTATAATTTTTTTATTGTTACTGACCTCTTCAATCAATCTCATCTCTAGTTCTGTTGAGAAATTTGAACAAAATACATAATTACACTATTTGGGTAGAATTTTACTCTACCTAGATAATCTTATAATGTACAAAATTCATATAATATATAACATCTGGAGGGTATTACAAATACTAAATTGGGGTACTGAATATGACACTATTTAAAATTAACAAAGAGCACTTCATTTGGTAAAAGTCAAAATCAACCTAAAAAATCAACATAGTACAGTAGTAGTTGCTGATGGTAACTAACATTTAGAGGGTAGTACCAAATACAAATAATAATAGGGGCAGTACAAAAATGGCATGGTTTGAAATTGCACTTTACTTGGCAGAAGTCCAAATTCAGCCTCAAAATTCATGTCGTGCAGGATAATGCTATTTCAAAGTGGCTAACACATAAAAATTGTTGACCAGGTCCATATATTTATGATTGAGAAATGCTTCTAGTTTTTTCATCAATAAGTACAAAAATGTCTACCCCCAATCTATGATTGTGTTACCTTTTAACATACTCATAGTGATCTAGTGGAACAGTACATTATTTTACCATAAGGATACTTGTTCAAAAGTTTACTTAAATACAATACACAATCAAGTTATTATTGTGTAATTAAATTACAATGACGATTATATGTCATAATACTTCCATAGAAACGTAGTTTTCAATAGCAGAAATACATTAGTTATTGTTTAAAAATTTCTTTCATCAACTCTTAGTTGGTTTTTCATAAGTTTAGTTTTTAGTTTTTTATTAGATAAAGAGTGAGATCCAAGAGGTATATAGATAGAACAAAACTAATTTAATTTATTTTCCTTACATTATTCTATATTTATTTTCACTACCTAAGGCTCAACATTTAACTGTATTTATCTGTAACTAAGTTGACTTCCTATATAAATCGATAATTGACTTCACTTAAATTTGTTTTATTCTCATTTGTTTCTTTAACTAAGACTAAATAGTTCACTTTATGCATATATATAACTAAAACAGCTTTTGAAATCAACCATTTGTTAGTGTTTAAAAACCAAGTTATTCATCATTTCTATAATTTGGACTAAACAGTTTACTGTAACTCTCTATGACGTCTAATTATCTCCTAGTTGATTTTTTCTAAATCCTAATTCTCATTTGTTTATATAACTAGGGTTGAAGATTTTACTACATCGCCACATAATTAAGTTGGCTTTCTCTAACAAATTCAAAACTGGCTTGTTTTTAAGACTGAATTTCTCTTGTTTATGTTTTTTAAAATCAGAACAAGCAATTCACTTTATCCCTAAGTAACTAAGTTGACTTTTCTCATCAATCAATAGTTAACTTTTGTAAACTATAACTACACTGTTTCTTTACATAAGTAAGTTTCACTTTCTCTAATCAACCCCTACTTGGATTTCTCTAAGCCTGAAAATCTTCCCTTTTTGATTTTTTAAATTTAGAACTAATCACCTCATTGTATTCTAAGTTGAATTTGTCTAATTAACTAATTTTCTCACCTTCCAATATCACTTGTATATATAATAATAACTAGTACTGCAGAAATAAGTCTTTCAGCAGATCTAAATGTAAACATTTTCACGTGCTTAACTAATCAAGCATTGACCTTCAAACTCTATTTTTCGATTGTTTATAAGTTATAGATGAACATTTACTTTATTTCAATTAAAAAGTGTTGAATTTTATGATAAATTATTTGTTGACTTCAACTTATTGTAATAGTTTCACTTGTTTCTCAAAATAGGGCTACATGATTCATTAACTTTTGTAAACACTAATTTAGAGTAGACACTTCACTGTATTTGTACATAAATATATTTACTTTTCTAGTTTATAAATAGTTGACTTTCTCGAAAACTTGTTTAATTTCTCAAATTAGGATTAAAAATATGTCCCTGAATAACTTAGTCGGTGTTTTCTAATCAAGTTTTTATGTAAACCTTAATTGTCTTTTATTTCTCAAGTTATGATTTACTTGACTTTCTCATTTCTTTCTCTAGTTTACAATTAAATTGACTAAGCATATTACTTTTGGTAGGCGTTTTCTTAACTGAGTTTCATTTTTAATTCTCGAGAATATGAATTTACGCTGCATTATATCTATGTTCAACTAAGTTAAGATTTTCTAATCATTCACTCATTAGAATTATGTGGATCATCTTTTATCTCTACTCTCTTCAACGAAAGACTTTATCTCTACTCTCTTTTATTTACAAAATTTTCAGGAACCTCTTTTATTTCCACTCCACCCCCCAGCAAATGAACCTTTTTCCAATGAGAATGAGCTAAAAATAGTCATCCCCCACCCCCCATTTTCCATAATAAATATGTTCTGATCTTGTGCTTCTGTATTGCTTTCTTAAGTTGGAGATACACTTGGGGTTGAATTTATATGAAGGCTACATTTTTAGGAATATACTGTATCTGTTTGTTCTGAAGGAAGCATGGAACAAATGGGAGAACTGTTTATATGGGTTTCTGTTGCATGAAAAACATTTTCTTTATGGAGCAATTTTTTTGGAAGTATTTTCTCGTAATGTTTTTACACTATGCTATTTTCCGAATGGTTACACCTATTCCTATATTTTGATCAGTTTAGCAAATCAAACTTGTGGTTATCTAGAGTTTCATAGTTTTTGGCTTCTTGGCAGAATATTCTCAACAAATAAACCAGTTGTTTCTTGTCTGAACTTCTTTTTATTTATTGTGCACAGATTTGGTCCTCCAGTTATCCCCAAAGATTTTGTCCCCCATCATAAGTTTACAAGTCCATTGAGTGCTGGCAACAAATTGGGAGAAGTAGCCCCCCCTGAAGTTGCTCCTCCAGAAGATAATTGTCTTAGACTTGCGATTGAGGGAATGGCAACATTAGTAGCTCGCTGTGGGGATTTATTTGAGGATCTCTCTCGGCAAAAGAATCAATCAAACCCATTATTTTCTTTTTTGTTTGGAGGGAGTGGTCAAGATTATTATGCGAGGAAGCTCTGGGAGGGGAGGCAGAAACATGATAATAAAAAGTGGCAGTGGAATGGGCAAAAGTCCCAGAATGTAGAAAAGATGACGGCTGAAAACCGTGGCAGAATCTTAGGTGAAAAGCCTCTGGAAAGAAGCCTTAAAGACTCAGCCACATCCTCTACATCTGTGGACAATGTCACTCTACAATTTAACCTATCAGATACATTCACCACACCAGTGTCATTTGTGAGTAACTTTGTGTTGATTTGTAACTTCAGCAGGAACCTTCCTGGCAAGATGCCTAAAATACATGTTAAAGTCATAACCTTGACGCTGTTATGCATTTTGATACAGACTGGACCAGCTGAAGAAGTAAAACCTTTCCAAGAGGACCCTGAAAAGCAGGAAAGGTTTGAGCAGTTCTTGAAAGACAAGTATCATGGAGGTCTTCGCTCCAAAGATACTAGTGGATCTAGTAAGATGACAGAAGCTGATCGTGCTCGTGAGAGATTGGAGTTTGATGCAGCAGCTCAAGCTATTGAAAAAGGTAATTGGAGAAAAGAAAGCAAGCCTCCTAGTGAGTTGCTTGGAGATATACTACCTGCTGGAGGATTACAGTTTACGTCTGGTGGGCTGGAGGTTAGTAAATTTGGTTTGTGCTATCATTATTATCTTTTACTCTTTCTTTTTTTGGATATTTTTAACTTCGACAGTTTATCTACAGCAAGCTGGTAAGCTTAGTGAAGGAGACTTGGTGAAAATAACAAAGCATCCCAAAAGAGAGGAATTTCAGTGGAGGCCTTCATCTCTTTTATGCAAGCGCTTTGATTTAACTGATCCTTATATGGGAAAGGTACACTTTTATCGTTTCAACTTTTTATTTATTTATGAAAAAGGCCCATTTACTTGTCTACCGCTCTCTAGATGTTTGTTGTTTAAGATGTTTACACTTGTCTTCTGGGTTTTTGATCACCAATCACAATAATTAATATTGTATAGTAGTTGTGGCACTTGCGCTGTGCTTAGAACGTACTGTAGTCTCTTTCTTTTATTTATTTTGAATCACTTTGATGGTATTCTAGTATGTTTCTCATCATCATCATCATACTATATTATACCAGTACTATGGCTTCTGAGATTTAGTTGGTTTTAGAAGTTTATTTACTTCTTAAACTTGCTGCAGAATTTGGGTTTGTTTGTAAATTTTGGAAAAAAGCTTTGATGAAGTTGAACTTATCAATAAATATACCTACAAGCATGAAAAGTTTGTTATGCGATTGCAGCTGCAGCAATAATGTTGTGTGTTCTAGAAATAAAAGGTTTTTAGGGTTATTAAATGAATGCTGTAACGATGTTTTGGAGAAAAAGAATATATTTGTGAACGCCTGTCCAATAGCGGTCAGTGTAAAAGGTAAACCATTCTGTCTACTTATTCGACTCAGACGTAAGAAATTTTTAGTCAGTTGTGAAAGTTATCTCCAAGTGAAATAAATACAGAAATGTAAGATCTTTATGGCTTTATTGAAAATTAGATAAAGATCTTAAGGTTTGGAAGTGACTGAAATCACTTTGCTACTGCACTCAAGTTTTCTAACCCTTTTACTTCATTGATTTGCGTGTTCTGTGATGTGTACATGCAAAATATTTCCTTAAGGCAAACATGGCAATGTTGCTCAGACTCGAATTTGCATATTGTATCCAAATAGGGATCAGACACTAGCACTGTAATTCTGAAATTTGCTAGATACGCCGACACAGTCAAACAAGTGGCTTGACTAGTTTTCTAGATACGACTATCATTTAAGGTGTCGGAAAATTTGCCTGACACTTAATAGTTAAGTTATTCAATGAGAGGATTTATATTTATTTATCATAACACTGTATGTTTTTATATCCAGTTAGGCATTTAAATGGTTTTTCATATGTGTCTATTTTTATATGGGCTATAGAGCCTTTAAAAGCACTAAGGTTCCAGTACCCTAGTTAACATGGTCATTGTGTCATCCATTTCTTTCCTCTAGTGTGCTTATTTTGTATTTTGTCTCTCCTCTAGAATGCTTTAATTTGGAGAAAAATGTATCTTACACGTTTCACTGCTTGCAGCTTCCTCCACCTCCCCGGCCTAGGAGCAAGATGGATGCTCTTATCATCATGCCAGAACATGTTGTGAAGTCAGAAGACAACATGATGCTAGGTATGGACTCGTTTGTTTCTCAGATGGGAGGTGGGGACAAAACCAAAGGCATGGTTGATGAAGATATAGTGGATGCTGAAAATATAGAGAGGCCTGTTGATCTTTACAAGGTTTGTCATAGTTCCACTTATCTTTCCGCGTTTCAAAGCCTTTTTTAGCTTTTTATGGTGATACATTTACAATTTTCTGTTATGTACTGATTTGTGAAATTCCAAAGGCACAATAATGGTACCGTAGTAATTATCAATGATAGTGCATTGATTTTGAGTACGTAATATTTCAAACAATTATATAAAGTGCTTCAATATGTAGGCTATATTCTCCGACGACTCTGATGATGAGGAGGAAAACAACAATCGAGTTGTGGAGGAGGACCCAGGGAAGAAGGTTGAAGTAGCTAATAAAACTCTGAATCGACTGATAGCTGGTGACTTCTTAGAATCCTTGGGTAAAGAGCTAGGTTTGGAGGTTCCTCCTGATGCACCGTACTCAGAGAGTAAAGATAGTAGCATGCCTACTTGGAACGAAAATCGGACTGTTGAGAAGGCACAAGCTAGTCACCAGCAAGAAAGCATAGATGGGAATATTAATGCCAGAAGAACAGTTGATGCTGGTGCTTTTTATAGAAGCGGAAATAACAATCTTGAAAGTGCATCTAAAGAGGAGAAGAGAACTAAAGCTCCAAGTCATGAGCACCGAAATCGGATCAGTGATTCTTCAGAGGATGAGACAGAAAGAAAACGCAGTCGACATAGGCGTAAGAGAAGCTACTCAGATAGTGAAGAATCTGATGAGTCACGACACCATTCAAGGTCTAAAGAGAAGAGGAAGAGATCATCCCGGGACAAGAGCTGCAGCAGCAGAAGACATTCCAAGCACCACAAACATAGGCACAGGGAGTCATCTGAAAAAGAAAGTAGAAAAGACAAAGATCGGCATAAATATAGGGATTGAGAAATGGAACTTGTTGAGCCTCAGCTGTCCTTGCCACTCGAGTTCAATGGAACCTGTTCCCTCACTTTTAATTGCTCTTTGTTCCTCCCCTCCAAAAGAAGCATTTAGTGGATGACCTCTGTGTCTCACACAATTTGTAGTTAGGCTCTGTACAATATAATTCTACAAGTAAGGGAGCTACTGTGGGAAAGGAAAGTATCAAAGGAGGGCACCGGTATTGCTGTTGATATCGTTTGTGTGTTCCTTATTAACCTTACTTGTATCCTTTTCTTGATTCGCTACTTTTACGCATACCTAACAAGACTCGAAACTGAGTTTCTGGGAGTGTTTATTCTGTCTGAGACCATATTTTGAAGTAAAACCTAACAGAAGTAGAAATATGGCCTGCACGAAAAATTGCTCTCTGAAGGAACGAAAATTCTAAAGAACTAACCAAATGTAAGCATATTTCATTTACTTTCTGTTAGCTTTTGGTTTGGCTTAGAGTGATGGCCTAAAACTGATGTAATGTGGTTTTGATTTTAATGATAAATAATCTTTCCATAAAAAAAAAAGAAGCTATGATGATAATAGAAGAATGATTTATCAGCTAAAATCAAGACCAAGAAAACTCATTGCAGACTCAGCCATGGCGGTTGCAAATTCATGAAAGCTAATAACGCCATCTCCATCTGTATCAGCCTCTTTAATCATCTCTGTTAGCTCTCTGTATGTTAGTGGCTGTCCCATTTTAGCCATTGCTCCGGCAAGTTCAGCCAAGGTAATATATCCATTACCATCACGATCAAACGACCGGAAAACCTCCAAGAGCTGTTCCTGGTTCACCAGCAGCTCTTCATTCAGGTCCGGGCTGATGGCATTTACCAGTTCATCGAATTCCACCGCCCCATTGCCATTAAAATCCATAGCCGCTAATAAAACATGGAGTTGCTCGCCCGACGGCCTTAGTCCGAGTGATCTCAACAATGCTGCAAGCTCTAGGAGAGTCAAGCTGCCATCAGAATTCATGTCAAATCTTGAAAATATTTCTCTGAGCTGGTTTATTTGATCAATATGTCTCAAGCTCATCTTCTTGAATTCAAGAAAATGTTGGAAGGAATTGTAATTATAAAATTGCTTGAGAGGTTTGTAGATAGGTGCATTGTATTAGAGTTGCCAGTTATATACGTTGGTTTTGCTCATTTGTTGAGCCCTTTCTTAGGTAAATTCCTTAGTTCCAAGAACCTTCAAAGGGCTCATCGTCATTTGTTGTTTTGTTACAGGTACAGAACAGAGGACACCCCCTCCCACAATTTAAGGGCTTATTTGACCCTTAGCTGTCATTGGCAATTTGGCAGTGTGGTTATTTACGCCAACTCAATCAAGTGACACCGAAAAATGTTTAATATCTTATCTGGAATTTCATTGTTTTGTGGAACATATACTTAATATTCGTGCATTATTATCTGATTTGGTTCAATGTTACTTTTTCTAGTTTCTTATGTTGTATTCCAAATTTTCTCTTTAATTTGATTTTCTTTTCATTCGTGAATATATCTATTATACATGTAACGCCTTTCATTTCAGTTTAAATTTCACTTTGTAATCAATATTTTAGGACATATTTGACCGTAAATTTCAATAAGTATATATATAATTACATTATAATGCTCACACTACACTCTATTTTTAATCTATCAAATTTATTCATGTAAATAAAATTATTAATGGTGGACATACCTTTTCAAAATAAAAATGTAATGTTTAATCGGGTACGGAAAAATATATTTAAAATTCAATTTTGTCCTTCTTCTGTACAATGATCAAGCAACTGTACAATGATCAAACAATGATCAGTGAAACCTTCCTCGGATCAGCCAGGGGATATAATAATATCTGAAGTGCAAGACAAAGAGAGGAAGGAGGTTTCACTGGGAGAATCACAAGTTGATCTGGATGTTGGATTCAACACTGCTCCCTCCTCTCCGCAAAGGAGTCATCATATAGATTAC
>JAAGWI010155979.1:0-24124 GCA_012274505.1 Galium porrigens var. tenue
GCATGGGGAAGTCGCTCATCGGCCAAGGGAGATAGCGCAAGGTGTGACTTTTGCCGAATAACGGCGCAAAGCAGCCCCATAGAGTCCAGCTAAGAGTAGAACCGATGTCCAGCTATGCCGACCGTCTCAAGGCTCTTCGCGAGCAGCTGAAGCGCGACCGTCTCGACGGTTTCGTGGTGCCGCTCACTGACGAGCACATGTCCGAATATGTCGGCGCCTATGCCCAGCGGCTCGCCTGGCTCACCGGCTTCCAGGGCTCGGCCGGCACGGCGGTGGTCCTGCCCCAGGAAGCGGCGATCTTCACCGACGGGCGCTACACGCTCCAGGTTCGCCAGCAGGTCTCGGCGGCGGATTGGGAATATGTCGGCGTGCCCGCCACCAGCGTGGCGTCGTGGCTCGGCGCGCATGCGCCGGACGGCGGCCGGATCGGCTATGATCCCTGGCTGCACACCCGCGCCTGGGTCGAGGAAGCGCGCAAGGCGCTTGCCGAGAAAGGGGCGGAGCTGGTCGCGGTGGATACCAACCCGATCGACGCCGTGTGGCCGAGCAAGCCTGCGCCCAGCGACGCAACGCTGGCGATCCAGTCCGATGCCGCCGCGGGCAAGTCCTCGCCCGCCAAGCGCGCCGAGATCGCCGACTGGCTGGCCGAGCGCAAGGCGGATGCCGTCGTGCTCTCCGCGCTCGATTCGATCGCCTGGGCGTTCAACATCCGCGGTACCGATGTCAGCCACACGCCGGTCGCGCTCGCCTATGCGATCGTCAATGCCGACGGCACCGCCGATCTGTTCGTCGCGCCGGAAAAGATGAACGACGCGGTCCGCCAGCATCTCGGCAATGCCATCCGCATCCATGACCGCGCCGCCTTCGCTCCTGCGCTCAAGGGCTTTGCCGGCAAGCGCGTTGCCGCCGATCCGGGCAGCGCGGTCGCCGCGGTGTTCGACGCGCTCGATGCCGGCGGCGCGAAGGTGCTGGCGCTGCGCGACCCGGTGATCCTTGCCAAGGCGATCAAGAATCCGGCCGAGATCGCCGGGCAGAAGGCTGCCCAGGCGCGCGACGGCGCCGCGCTCTCGCGCTTCCTGAAGTGGTTCGAGGAAACCGCCCCCCAGGGCGGCCTCACCGAGATGTCGGCCGCCGACAAGCTGCGCGAATTCCGCGAGGCGACCGGCGTGCTCAAGGACCTGAGCTTCGACACCATCTCCGCCACCGGCCCCAATGGCGCGATCCCGCACTACAAGGTCACCGATGAATCGAGCCTGCCGATCGAGCTCGGCCAGCTCTATCTCGTCGATTCGGGCGGGCAATATGCCGACGGCACCACCGATGTGACGCGGGTGATGCCGGTGGGCGAGACCGGCGACGAGATGAAGGACCGCTTCACGCGCGTGCTGAAGGGCCATATCGCCATCGCCACCGCGATCTTCCCTGACGGCACCACCGGCGCCCAGCTCGACAGCTTCGCGCGGCGCCCCTTGTGGGAAGTCGGCCTCGATTACGGCCACGGGACCGGCCATGGCGTCGGCTCGTACCTGTCGGTCCATGAAGGGCCGCAGCGCATCGCGCAGCCCTTCTATCCGGGCGGCCAGAGCCTGGAGCCGCTGCGCGAGGGCATGTTCCTGTCGAACGAGCCCGGTTACTATAAAGCGCAGGAATTCGGCATCCGGATCGAGAACCTGGTGCTGGTGGTCAAGCATTTGATTTCGGGTGCGGAACAACAAATGCTCGGCTTCGAGACGCTGACCTTCGCGCCGATTGAGCGAACGCTGATTTTACCATCTCTGCTAACCGCCCGGGAACTGGCCTGGCTCAATGCCTATCATGCTGAAGTATTGCGGGTCCTGGGCCCGCAGCTGGGCGGGGACGAGTTGGCATGGCTAGAAGCGAAGTGCGCACCTATCGGGTGATGTGGTTCCTGGCGGGTGCCGTCACGATGGCGATGTATCTCCTCGGGCCGCACGCGATCGCGCGCAACGCCTATGATGCCGCCGGCCGCGTCTCGCTCTGGGTGGCGTCGCTCTGAGAATCGGGCGCGTCGCCGGCTGCGGCCTGCGCGCGCGCCTGCGTCTTGCGTTTCCTCAGATTGGCCCGCAGCGCCTCGGCCAGGCGGGCCTTCTTTTCCGCTTCGCTCATCTTCCTGCGATAAACCGTCCCCGGGCGGGTTGACAATCGGTACTGCCCAAGCACATAGGCGCCTCCCGCTTGGGACCCGGCGCCGCCGGGCTGTTCGAGCGAGTGCTGCCGTAGCTCAGTGGTAGAGCGCATCCTTGGTAAGGCTGAGGTCGTGAGTTCAATCCTCACCGGCAGCACCACTCGTCCCTAGAAAGCGAACAGATCCCCCATGCGGGGCTCCTGCTCCAGGAATTCGGTCACAGCGGCATAGATCGCGCCGAGATCGGCATCGTCGATGCAATAGGGCGGCATCACATAGACGGTGTTGCCCAGCGGCCGGATCAGCACGCCGCGCTCCAGCGCGAAGGACCTGAGGCGCGGGCCCGCCGAATCGAGATAGGCCGATTCGCCCGTGCCGATCTCGGCCGCGACGATCGTGCCCAGCCGGCGCGGATTGCGGACCAGCGGATGCCGGGAAAGCGTGTCGAGATGGTCCTGCTGGCGGTCGCCCAGATCGGCGATGCGGGCGCGCACCGGCTCGTCGCGCCAGATCGCCAGATTGGCGTTGGCGGCCGCGCAGGCGATCGGATTGGCAGTGTAGCTCGACGAGTGGAAGAACATGCGGGCGCGGTCCTGCGAGCGATGTGCCTCGAAGATCGGCGGAGTCGCCAGCGTCACCGCGAGCGGGATCGCCCCGCCGGTCAGCCCCTTGGACAGGCAGAGGATGTCGGGCACCACCTGGGCCTGCTCGCATGCCAGCAGCGTGCCGGTGCGTCCCCAGCCGGTCATCACTTCGTCGGCGATGAACAGCACGTCGTGCGCCGCGCAGATCCGGCGCATCTCGGCCAACAGGCTGGCGGGATAGAATTTCATGCCGCCCGCGCCCAGCACCAGCGGCTCGACCAGCAGCGCGGCGGGCCGGCCACGGCACTGCGTTTCCAGCGCGTCGAGCGTCGCCCGGCTCCGGCCGGGCTCGGGGAAGGGGATGGTCGCCACGTCGAACAGCAAGGGCTGATAGGGCCGGTTGAACACGCCGCGCGCGCCGACCGACATGCCGCCGATCGTGTCACCATGATAGCCATGCTCGAGCACCACGATACGGTTCCTGGGTTCGCCGCGATTGTCCCAGAAGCCCAGCGCCATCTTCAGCGCCACTTCGACACTGGTCGAGCCGCTGTCGGAGAAGAACACGTGGCGGAGCGGATCGGGCAGGATCCGCACCAGTTCGCGGGCGAGCGCCTCGGCGGGCTCGTGCGTCCAGCCGGCAAAGATGACCTGGTCCATGCTGCCGGCCTGTTCGGCGATCGCGGCCATGATCCGCGGATGGCAATGGCCGTGCGTCGTCACCCACCAGGACGAGATCGCATCGACGAAGCGCCGCCCATCCCGCGTGTGCAGCGCCGCGCCTTCGGTGCGCACCACTTCCGGGATCGGCTCGCCGAGCCCATGCTGGGTGAAGGGGTGCCAGACGGGGGAAGTCATGCCGCGAAATCCGTGAGCGTGAACGCGCGTGCGAAGGCAGCGGCGAGGGAAGGGCGGTCGAGCGGATCGAGGATCGGCAGCCGTCCCAGCCGGCGAACCCCGCCGATCGCGGCGATGGTGGCTTCGCTGTCCTCGTTCGCCTCGCCGACGAACGCCACGCCGAGGATCGGCACGCTGCGCGCGCGGAGCGCCTCGATCGAGAGCAGGCTGTGGTTGATCGTGCCGAGCGCGGTGCGGGCGACCAGGACCGTGGGCAGCCCCCAGCGCGCGAACAGATCGGCATAGAGCAGCCGGCGCGTCACCGGCACCAGCACGCCGCCCGCCCCCTCGATCACCAGCGGATCCATCATGGGCGGATCGAGCCGGCCTGGATCGATCGTCACGCCGTCGATCTCGGCTGCCAGGTGCGGCGAGCAGGGCGTGTTGAGCCGATAGGCCTCGGGCGCTGCCGGCACCCCCGCCAGTGCGGCGACCCGCTCGGAATCGCCGCCGCCCTCGAGTCCGCTCTGCACTGGCTTCCAATAGGTTGCGCCCAGTGCCCCGGCGAGGCCGGCGGCGAACACGCTCTTGCCGATATCGGTATCGGTGCCGGTGACGACGATTCTCACGCGAGGCTCCCCAGCGCGCCGGCAAGGGCGGCGACATCGTCCTCGCCGATGTTCAGCGTCAGCGAAACGCGCAGTCGCGACGTGCCCGCCGGCACCGTGGGCGGCCTGATTCCGCGCACGTCGAAACCGAGCCGCTGCAATGCCGCCGCCATCGCCATGGTCCGCGCATCCTCCCCGATCACCAGCGGCAATATCTGCGAGCCGGTCGCCCGCACGCCCACCGGGGCCAGCAGCGCCTCCGCCCGCCGGATCAGCGCGTGCAGCCGTGCGCGCCGTCCCGGCTCGGCGATCAGCCCCAGCGCGCCGCGCACCGCCTCCGCCATCAGCGGCGAAGGCGCGGTCGAGAAGATGAAGGCCCGCCCGCGATTGACCAGGAAGTCGCGCACCACCGGCGGCCCGCACAGCAATGCGCCTTCGCAGCCGAGCGCCTTGCCGCAGGTGTGCAGCGTGATCAGGTTCTCGCGCCCTGCCAGCCCTGCTGCCAGCCCGCGCCCCTGCGGCCCGAACACGCCGGTGGCGTGCGCTTCGTCGACCAGCAGCACGGCCTCATGCCGGTCCGCCAGCGCGGCGAGCGCGGCGAGCGGCGCCTGGTCGCCGTCCATGGAATAGAGGCTCTCCACGGCGATCCAGATGCGCCCGGTGCCGCCCGCGTGCCGCCACGCCGCAATGGCGTGCTCGAACGCGGAGACATCGTTGTGCGCGGCCTCGCGCGCCTCCGCCCGGCCCAGCCGCATGCCTTCGTACGCGCTGGCATGGATCAGTGCGTCATGGACGATCAGGTCGCCGCGCTGCGGCAGCGTGGCGAGCAGCGCCGCATTGGCGGCATAGCCGGTCGAGAAATAAAGCGCGCTCCCGGCGCCGAAGAACCGTGCGGCTTCCGCTTCCAGCGCTTCATGCGCCGCATGATTGCCTCGCAGCAGCCGCGATCCGCCCGACCCGATCGGAATGCCCGCATCGATCGCCGCGCGTACTGCCGTCGCCAGCGCGGGATCGCCGGCCAGCGCCAGATAGTCGTTCGAGGAGAAATCCCGCCCCGCCCGCTGGGCCAGCCGTCGCGCACGGCTGCGTTCGGCGAGGTCGGCAAGGTCACGGTGCTGCGCTTCGAAATGGGGCATCCCCGCGCCCATAGGCGCAGCGGACGCGATCGGCCAAGCGCGGAAGCCCGCGTCCCCCGGCTCAGCCGTCCCGCGGCTCCGTCATGTCGAGCGCGTCGCGGAGCATGGACATCGGATTCACGTCGCCACTGGCGACCAGCACCGCATATTGATTGACGAGCTGCCACTTGTTGCGCTCGACCACCAGGATCAGGTCCTGGTTGAGCGGAATCTGGCTGCCGTCGATCCGGACCGCCGCGAAGAACAGGCCGTCGATCCAGAAGAGCGCGAGGCTGTTATTGCCGTTGAAGAACTTGCCCGGGCCGTCGCTCGCGTTGAGCGTCCGCGGCACGGCCTGCATGCCCGGCTGATATCGGTTGCCGCCGGATTGGCCCCAGCCCGGGATCGTGCCGCCCGAGGTTCCCAGGCCGTTGATGCTCAGGTTGAGATCCTGGCTGGTCAGGTTCATCACATAGACGTTGCCCGTCGCTGCGTTCGGAGCCTCGACCATCCTTCTCTCCCGCGATCCTGTGCGGCCGGGAAAATATCACGGGCCCCGCACGGCGTCGCCGCGGATTGCCGCCGTTTCGGCGATATCGGCCGCGCGCGACCAGCGGCTTGCGTCGCTCGCGGCGCTAGTGTATTATATAAATAATACACATGGGAGATGCGGGGTGCAGCGGTCCTTTGTCGGCGATCATGGCAGGCCCTTCGGCACGGTGGCGGCGCTGCTCTGCCTGTTGTTCACCATCGCGCTGATCGTGCTTGGCGACCTCTCGCACGATCTGGCCGGCGCCTCGGAGCCGTTCGCGGCGATCGCCCGGGGCAGTTTCGATGCTGCCCGCGCCCATTGGGGCCTGTTGCTGGCGGGCGAGATCGTCCGCTGCGTGTTCGCGGGCGCGATCCTGCTCGCGATGCTGACGCTGGCCGGGCCGATCGGGCCGCGCACGCCCGCGCGCGACCTGGCGCTGCTCGCCGGTGGCGCGGGAATCCTGTGCCTGGCCGCCGCCGCGCATTTCACTTTCGAGGGCGCGGCGCTGCTCGGCATCGGCCGGGTCTCGCCCCGGGGCGATCTCGTCGCGGCGCTGACGGCGCTCGGCCATGCCGGAATCGCGCTCTGGACGGCGCTGAGCGTGCGCGAGGCGGGGGCTGCGCGCAGCCTTCCCGGCTGGGTGTTGCTCGCCGGCCTCGCCTTTGCCGGCCTTGTCCTCGCCTCCGGGTTCGCGCGCGTCCTGCTGGGAGGCGCCGCGTTTGCCGGAATCCTTTGGTGGGGTGGCATTTTCCTCACCCTGCACCGGCCGGAAGACCGCATCCGGCGCTGACTCCCATTGCAACCGGGCCGGGTTTCCCCGATCAGGCCGGCGAGCAAGGAGAAAGCCCATGAAGACCCGCGCCGCCGTCGCTTTCGCAGCGAAGCAGCCGCTCGAGATCGTCGAGCTCGATCTCGAGGGCCCCCAGGCGGGCGAAGTGCTGGTCGAGATCATGGCGACGGGCATCTGCCACACCGATGCCTATACGCTCGACGGGTTCGATTCCGAGGGCATCTTCCCCAGCGTGCTCGGCCATGAGGGGGCGGGCATCGTCCGCGAAGTGGGGGCGGGCGTCACCAGCGTGAAGCCGGGCGACCATGTGATCCCGCTCTACACCCCCGAATGCCGCCAGTGTAAGTCGTGCCTGTCCGGCAAGACCAATCTGTGCACCGCGATCCGCGCCACTCAGGGCAAGGGCCTGATGCCCGACGGCACGACCCGATTCTCGTACAAGGGCCAGCCGATCTACCATTATATGGGCTGCTCTACCTTCTCGAACTTCACCGTGCTGCCCGAGATCGCCGTGGCGAAGATCCGCGAGGACGCGCCGTTCCAGACCAGCTGCTATATCGGCTGCGGCGTCACCACCGGCGTCGGCGCGGTGGTCAACACCGCCAAGGTCCAGGTCGGCGAGAAGGTGGTGGTGTTCGGCCTGGGCGGGATCGGCCTCAACGTGATCCAGGGCGCCAGGATGGTCGGCGCGGACGTGATCGTCGGGGTCGACATCAATCCGGACCGCGAGGAATGGGGCCGCCGGTTCGGCATGACCCACTTCATCGACGGCAAGGGCAAGTCGCGCGAGGACGTGATCGCCGAGGTGCTCGCGCTCACCGACGGCGGCGCCGATTATTCGTTCGACGCCACCGGCAATACCGAAGTGATGCGTACCGCGCTCGAATGCTGCCATCGCGGCTGGGGCGAATCGATCATCATCGGCGTGGCCGAGGCGGGCAGGGAAATCGCGACGCGCCCGTTCCAGCTGCTCACCGGCCGGGTCTGGAAGGGTACGGCGTTCGGCGGTGCCAAGGGCCGGACCGACGTGCCGAAGATCGTCGACTGGTATATGAACGGCAAGATCGCGATCGATCCGATGATCACCCATGTCCTGACGCTGGACGAGATCAACAAGGGCTTCGATCTGATGCATGCGGGCGAGAGCATCCGCAGCGTCGTGGTATATTGACGGAGGAGATGCGGCGATGTTCAGCCATGTGATGGTCGGCAGCAACGACCTGGCGCGTTCCCGGAGCTTTTACGACGCGCTGTTCGGCGCGATCGGCGGCAGGCCGGCGATGGCCGATGACAAGGGCCGGCTGATCTACCTGCACAATGGCGGCCTCTTCATGGTCTCCGCGCCGCTCGACGGCGATCCTGCCTGCCATGCCAATGGCGGCACGATCGGCTTCGCGATGGACAGCGCCGAGCAGGTCGTCACCTGGCACGATGCCGGCGTCGCGGCGGGAGGCAAGTCGATCGAGGATCCGCCCGGCCTGCGCGACTTGCCCTTCGGCAAGATGCACCTTGCCTATCTCCGCGATCCCGACGGCAACAAGCTGTGCGGGGTCTGGCGCGTGCCGGCGTGAGCGGGGTCGTCAACCTGGCGGAGAAGTTCGCCGGCTTCTCGGAGCATTGGGCGCCGCGCATCGTCGCGCGCTACAACGACAATGACATCCGCATCGTGAAGGTGGAGGGCGAGTTCGTCTGGCACAGCCATCCCGAGACCGACGATTTCTTCCTCGTGCTCGAAGGCGTGCTCGACATCGAGCTGCGCGATCGCACGGTGACGCTCCAGCCGGGTGAGATCTTCGTCGTCCCGCGCGGCGTCGAGCATCGGCCGGTCGCGCGCCGGGGGGAAGTGAAGCTGATCGTCATCGAGCCGTCCGGCACGCCCAATACCGGCGACGCCGCGACGGCGACTCAGGTGGAGGCGCTTTGATGCCGCGGCGCCCGGCCTGCCGCGCATGACCGTGCCGGCCTGGATCCTGACTCTCGATTGCGAGGACCGGCCGGGCATCGTCGCGGCGGTAAGCGGATTCCTCGCCGCGCGCGACGGCTTCATCCTCGACAGCCAGCAATATGCCGATCTCGATTCGGGCCGCTTCTTCATGCGAGTCGAGTTCAAGGCGGCAGGTGCGCCGTTCGAGACCATGGCGCTGCGCGAGGCGTTCGCGCCGGTGGCCGAGCGCTTCGGCTTCGACTGGGCGATGACGGAGAGCGACAGGCTCCCGCGCATCCTGATCGCGGTGTCGAAGGGTTCGCACTGCCTCAACGACCTGCTCCATCGCTGGAAGACCGGCAGCCTGGGCGTCGAGATCGCGGGCGTGGTCTCCAACCACGGCACGCTGCGCGACCTCACCGAATGGCATGGCCTGCCCTTTGTCCTGCTGCCTGAAGGCAGGGACCTGCAGGAAGCGGCGCTGCTCGCCGAGTTCGATCGGGTCGGCGCGGACTATCTGATCCTCGCGCGCTACATGCAGATCCTGTCGCCCGCGCTCGCCGATCGACTGGCCGGGCGCTGCATCAACATCCATCACAGCTTCCTGCCGGGGTTCAAGGGCGCCAGGCCCTATCACCGGGCGCATGCGCGCGGCGTGAAGCTGATCGGCGCCACTGCGCATTTCGTCACCAGCGACCTCGACGAGGGGCCGATCATCGAGCAGGCGGTCGACCGCGTAGATCATCGTGCCTCGGTCGACGACCTGATCCGCATCGGCCGCGACATCGAGGCGCAGGTGCTCGCCCGCGCCGTGCAGTGGATCGGGGCGCGCCGCGTCTTCCGCAACGGCAACCGCACCATCGTCTTCCGCTGAAGGGCCGCCCATGGAACTGCTTTCCTCCAACAAGTCCCGGGGCGGCGTGCAGGGCGTCTATCGCCATGCCTCCGCCGCCACCGGCACCGACATGACCTTCTCTGCCTTCGTGCCAGAGCATGCCCCGGGCGCGAAGCTGCCGGTGCTGTGGTTCCTCTCCGGCCTCACCTGCACCCATGCCAATGTCACCGAGAAGGGTGAGTATCGCGCGGCCTGCGCCCGGCACGGCGTGATCCTGGTCGCGCCGGACACTTCGCCGCGCGGGCCGGGCGTGCCCGACGACGAAGCCTATGATTTCGGCCAGGGCGCCGGCTTCTATCTCGACGCGACCGAGGCGCCCTGGGCGGCGCAGTTCCGGATGCGCAGCTATGTCGAGCTGGAACTGCCCGGGTTGATCGAGGCGGAGTTCCCGGCCGACATGGCCCGCCAGGGCATCACCGGCCATTCGATGGGCGGGCACGGCGCGCTGACCATCGGCTTGCGCAATCCGGATCGCTTCCGCTCGGTTTCGGCCTTCTCGCCGATCGCGGCGCCGAGCCGGGTGCCCTGGGGCGAGAAGGCGCTTGGCGGATATCTGGGCCCGGATCGTGCGGCATGGCGCGCGCATGACGCCGTCGCGCTGATCGAGGACGGCGCACGCCTGCCCGCGCTGCTGGTCGACACCGGCGCCGACGATCCCTTCCTCGACACCCAGCTCAAGCCCGAACTGCTGGAGGCCGCCTGCGCCGAGGCGGGCATCGCGCTCACCCAGCGGCTCCAGCCGGGCTATGACCACAGCTATTATTTCGTCTCCACTTTCCTCGGCGACCATGTCGCCTGGCATGCGGAGCGGCTGAAGGCATGAGATACGACGTCCTCATCGTCGGCGCCGGCCATGGCGGAGCCCAGGCGGCGATCGCGCTTCGCCAGAACAAGTTCGAAGGCAGCATCGCGCTGCTCGGCGACGAGCCCGAGCTGCCCTATGAGCGGCCGCCGCTCTCCAAGGAATATCTCTCGGGCGAGAAGGCATTCGAGCGGCTGCTGATCCGCAACGCGGCATTCTGGGAGGAGCGCCGGGTGGTGCTGCTGCCCGGCCGCACCGTTACCGCGGTGGATCCCGTCGCGCATGCCGTCACCGCGGACGGCGAGGCGATCGGCTATGGCCAGCTGATCTGGGCGACCGGCGGCAAGCCGCGCCGGCTGGCCTGTGACGGGCATGACCTTGCCGGCATCCACACCGTGCGCACCCGCGCCGATGTCGACCGGATGATGGCCGAGCTAGACGGCGTCGCCCGCGTCGCGGTGGTCGGCGGCGGCTATATCGGGCTGGAGGCGGCCGCCGTCCTGGCCAAGCTCGGCAAGCAGGTCACCGTGATCGAGGCGCTGGATCGCGTCCTCGCCCGCGTCGCCGGCGCGCCGCTGTCGCGCTTCTTCGAAGCCGAGCACCGCGCGCACGGCGTCGAGATCCGTCTTGGCGCGCAGGTCGAGGCAATCGAAGGGGAGAGGCGAGTCACCGGCGTGCGGCTGGCGGGCGGCGAAGTGATCGCAGCCGACATGGCAATCGTCGGCATCGGCATTCTTCCCGCCGTGGAGCCGCTGCTCGCCGCCGGCGCGACCGGCGGAAACGGCGTGCTCGTCGACGAACAGTCGCGCACCAGCCTGCCGGACGTCTTCGCGATCGGCGATTGCGCGCTGCACGTGAACCATTATGCCGCCGACACTGCGATTCGCCTGGAATCGGTCCAGAACGCCAACGACCAGGGCACCGTCGCCGCGAAGACGATCTGCGGCATCGAAGCGCGTTACGACGCCGTGCCCTGGTTCTGGTCCAACCAGTACGACCTCAAGCTCCAGACCGTCGGCATCTCGGCCGGGCACGACACGCTGGTGGTCCGGGGCGATCCCGCCGCTCGCAGCTTCTCGCTGGTCTATTATCGCCAGGGCCGGGTGATCGCCCTCGACTGCGTCAACGCAGTCAAGGACTATGTCCAGGGCCGCAGGCTGGTGGTGGAGGGGATCGCCGCGGATCCCGCGCTGGTCGCCGACGCCGCGGTTCCGCTCAAGGAAATCGCAAGCTAGCCGAGCCTGACATAATGTCAGGTCTTATTGACAATCCCGTGCGACTCGCTATGTAAGGTGAACCTGACAGGATGTCAGCTAGTGGGGACATGCCGAACAAGGGATGCGGAACCGGCTGAAAGTGCTGCGCGCCGAGCGTGACTGGAGCCAGGCGGAGCTTGGCGGCCGGCTCGGCGTGTCGCGCCAGGCGGTGAACGCGATCGAAACGGGCAAGCACGATCCGTCGCTGCCGCTCGCGTTCAAGATTGCGCGCCTGTTCGGCATGCCCATCGAGGAGATATTTTTCGATGCCGAGTCGGGAAACGGGAATGACTGAGCCGATGGGCCCCGGTGAACGTGCCGAGCGCACGCGCGCGCGCCATCTCGCGATTGTCGCTGCCGGCCTGATGCTGCTGGGCGGCGGGATCGGCGCGGTGCTGTCCTATCTCCAGCATAGCGGCGCGCGCACGCTGCCGCCGAGCTGGGCGATCACGGTGGCGGCGCTCTATCTTGTCGGCACCACGATCGGCAGCTGGTATTTCTTCCGCCGCGTCGACGAGGTCGAGCGGCGCGACCATCTGCTCGTCAGCGCGGTGGGCATCTATTTCTATGCACTCGTCTACCCCGTCTGGTTCTTCCTATGGAAGGGCGGGTTGGTCGGAATGCCCGATCACGAGATTCTGTTCATCGGCACCATGGGGGTGCTGACTGTCGCCTATTACGGGAAGAAACTCCGGCCCTGACCGGCCGTGCAACATGGAGTGATTTCGAGATGTTGTTGAAGAAGAAGAAACTGCTCGCTGCCCTGGCGGGGTTTACTGCGCTTGCCTCGCTGCCGGCGGTCGCTCATGCCCAGGCGGCGCCCGCTGCCCAGGCCGCGCCCGCCGCCAAGCAGGCCGATCCGGCGCTCTGGGTGGTCAAGGATGCCGATACCACCATCTATCTGTTCGGCACGGTCCATGTGCTGAAGCCGGGCCTCAGCTGGTTCGACAAGGCAGTGAAGGCCGCGTTCGACAAGAGCGACGAAGTGGTGCTCGAAATGGTCATGCCCGATCCCGCCACGATGCAGGGCGTAGTGATGCAGGCTGCGGTCGCGCCGCAGGCCGATCCGGCGCTCACCGTCAAGCTGCCCGAGGCCACGCGCCCCGCCTATGCCGCCGCGCTCACCAGCCTCGGCATGCCCGCCACTGCGCTCGATCGCTTCGAGCCCTGGTTCGCCGCGATGACGCTCAGCATGGCCCCGCTCCCGAAGCTCGGCTATGATCCCAATAGTGGCGCCGAGATGACGATCACCGCCGCCGCGAAGGCGGCCAACAAGCCGGTGGCCGGTCTCGAGACCTTCGAGCAGCAGATCGGCTTCTTCGATACGCTGCCGGCGGATCAGCAGGTCAAGTATCTGGTCAGCACGGTCAACGAGTTCGCCAATATCGGCCCGCTGCTCGACAAGATGGTCGCGCAGTGGAGCGCCGGGGATCCCGATGGGCTGGGCAAGACGATGAACGAGGAGATGCGCAAGACGCCGGAGCTCGCCAAGGTGCTCCTCTCCGATCGCAATGCCCGCTGGGCGGAGTGGATCGGCGCGCGCATGGCCAAGCCGGGCACGGTGTTCGTCGCGGTCGGCGCGGGGCATCTCGCGGGCGGCGACAGCGTCCAGGCCTATCTCGCCAAGCACAATCTCAAGGCGGAACGCATCCAATATTGATGCCCCGATATTGATGTGACGCCGGGAGCCGGGCAGGGATGCGTGCGTTGCGCCCATCCCTGCTCCGGAGTTCCCGATGGCAAAGCCCCGCCCGTTTCTCGGTCTTCTCGCCGGTGTCGCCGCGGGGCTGGTCGCTTCCGCGGCGATGGCCGCGTTCCAGCACCGGGCAGGGAAATTGCTGCCCGAGGACGGCAAGGGCGAGGATCCGGCCACGGTGAAGGCCGCCGACCGGGCAAGCGAGGCGCTGATCGACATGCCGGTGCCCGAGCCCCTGCGTGAGCGGGCCGGGATGGCAGTCCACTATGTCACCGGCGCGGTGCTCGGCGGCATCTATGGCGTGATTACCGAATACAAGCCGGAGGCGAGCGCCGGTTTCGGCGGCGCCTATGGCATTGCCACCAGCGCGCTGCTCGACGAAGCCGCCGTGCCGGCCGCCGGCCTGGCGCCCGGGCCGGAGGACACTCCGCTCGTCCAGCATGCCTATGGCGCGGCTTCGCACCTGGTCTACGGCATCGTGCTCGAAGGAGTGCGCTGGCTGATCGCCGGGCGGCGCTAGATCAGAACAACAGCCGTTGCGGCGGAACGTCGCGCTCCACCGGCACGCCGCCGCGACGGCGCGCCAGCTCTGTCTGGGCGGTGAAGCGCACGTCCTCATCGCGATCGTTCAGGAAGACGGCGAGCGAATCGTCGTCGATCTCGCCCCATTCCTTGCCGCGATCCGGCCCGAAGCGCACGCGCGGCAGCAGGCCCGGCGATTTCGACCATTGGATCAGTTGCTCGACGCTCGCCGCGTTCAGCATGTCGCGCAGATGGTGCGCGGTCACATAGGCATCGGGAAAGGCGCGATGGGCGGGCAGGCCGCGCTCGTGCTCCAGCCCCTCGGGCTTGCGGAAATAGCGGAGGAACTGGTTCGAGAAGCCGCCGCTGTCGGGCCAGAGTCGCAGCGCACATTTCCAGGTGCAGATCCAGTCGGCGCCGCGCGTGAGGGCCGGGGTGCAATATTGCTCCTCGAAGCTCGCCCGGTGCGCCGCCAGCGCGACTCGGCGCGGCCAGGGATCGAGGATCGGGCGGGCGACGTCATGCCACCAGGGCGCATCGGCGACATCCTCGTCGCGGATATGGTGGATCGCCATGGTCAGCGGCGGGATCGGCCGGCCGGGATTGACCAGCCGGCTGCCGCCTTCGCCGTACAGCGCCCAGCGCCCGTCCTTGCCCATGGCGACGTCCTGCCAGCCGACCTCGCACACGGCATGGGCCGGCGGCTTGTCGCCCGTGGTTTCGAGATCGATGACGCGGATGATGGGCGGATGGGATGACGCCATGACCCCCAAATGGGGGGAGGGGCGCGGAATTGCGAGTCAAATCGCCCGACGGGGCATCAGGCGGTGGCGGCGATCCAGCGGCGGACGATGTCGCGCAGCGCCTCGGCATGCGCGGCGACGTCGTCCGCGTCGCGCAGCTGGATCACGCCGCGATCAGGCGCCGGCCAGGTCGCGAGACCCGCGGGATCCTCGAACCGGAAGCCGGTCGCCGTCTTCGCCGTGGCGCCGCGATGCAAGACGATCCGGACACCGCCCTTGCGGTCGATGCCCAGCGTCACCTTGTGATCCTGCGCGTCGCGAAAGCTCGGCGCGTTCCACTTCAATTCCTCGACCAGCCCGGGTGCGGCTTCGACCACCAGCTCCCGCAGCGCATCGTCGGCGGCGCGGTGGCCGGAGTGGAGCGCGTCGAGGAACGCGGGGATCGATCCGGCTGCCATCAATGCGCCACCGTCTCTCCGCGCACCAGGCCGCTCTTCGCCAGCTGATCGTCGATCTGGGCGAGCAGCCGGTCGAGCCCGGCCTGGTCCTTCGCCTCGGCGCGGGCGACGAGCACGTCCTGCGTGTTCGACGCGTGGAGCAGCCACCAGCCATCGGCGGTGTTCACCCGGGCGCCGTCGGTGCGGTCGACATCGGCGCCTTCGGCTTCCAGCCGGTCGAGCACTTCGTCGACCACCGCGAACTTGCGGCTCTCGTCCACTTGGAAGCGCATCTCGGGCGTGTTGACCAGCCGGGGCATCGCGTCCCTGAGCTCGGTCAGCGACTTGCCGATCACATGCACTGCCTGGATTAGCCGGATCGCGGCATATTGTGCGTCGTCGAAGCCGTAATAATCCTGGGCGAAGAAGATGTGGCCGCTCATCTCGCCGGCGAGCGGCGCATGGGTTTCCTTCATCTTGGTCTTCACCAGGCTGTGCCCGGTCTTCCACATCAGCGGCTTGCCGCCCAGCTCCGCGATTCGGTCGAACAGCATCTGCGACGCCTTCACATCGGCGATGATCGTCGCGCCGGGCTCCACGCGGAGCACAGGTTCGGCCAGAATGGACAGAAGCTGATCGCCCCAGATCACGCGGCCTTGCCCGTCGATCGCGCCCAGCCGGTCGCCATCGCCGTCAAAGGCAAGTCCGAAATCGAGCTGCTTCTCCGCGACGAGCCTCTTCAGATCGGCGAGGTTCTTCTCGTCGGTGGGATCGGGATGATGATTGGGGAAATTGCCGTCCACATCGGTGAACAACGTGTGATGCTCACCCGGGAGCAGCTTCACCAGCTTCTCGATCACCGGGCCGGCGGCGCCATTGCCCGTATCCCATCCGACGCGATAGGCGCCGCCGGCATAGCCCGCGATCAGCCGGCCGACATACAGGTCCTCGACATCGGCGTCGGTCACCGTCTCGGTGCCGTCGCCTTCGTCCCAATCGCCTTCCGCCGCCATCTTGCCGAGCAGCTGGATCTTCTCGCCGAAGAAGCTGGCGTGCTGAAACACCATCTTGAAGCCGTTATAGTGGCCGGGATTGTGGCTGCCGGTTATCTGGATGCCGCCATCCACCTCCAGCGTTGCCTCGGCATAATATAGCATCGGGGTGGGCCCCATGCCGGTGCGCACCACCGAGCAGCCCGATTTGGTGAGCCCGTCGATCAGCGCTTCCTCCAGCGCGGGCGAGGAAAGACGGCCGTCGCGCCCCACGGCCACGCGGGTGCCGCCGGCGCGGCGCAGCAGCGTGGCGAAGCCACGGCCGATCGCGCGCGCATCATCGGGGCCGAGGGTCTGCCCCACGATCCCGCGAATGTCGTACTCGCGCAGCGAAGTGGGGTCGAAACGATGGGTCATGATGCCTCCCGGGGGAATCTCTGGCGGCCTAATTCGCGAATATCGGGGAAAGTGCAATCCGGCATCGCAAGCGCGGGCAACGGTTCAGCGGCCCTGCCGCAGCAGCGTGTCGCGGGCCGCGTTTATCCGGCGCGTGAGCTCGGCGGATCCCCCCTTGTCGGGGTGCACCGCCGAGACGAGCCGGCGATGCGCCGAGCGGATCGCCTCGTCATCGTCATCTGCCGTCACGCCCAGGATCGCGCGCGCTTCCTCCTCCGGCATGCGCGGCCCCTTGGAGCGCGGCTTCAGCACGAGCAGGTACAGCGCATAGAGGACCAGCGCCGCGAGGATAAGCTTCGCCATCAGGCGAACAGCGGCATGGTGACTTCGGGCAACGCGAGCCCGGCCATCATCTCGCGCAGTTCCTGGCGCGCGGCGACATGGGCGAGGCCCATCTCGCCGAACTCGCGGCTGTCGAGCATGGTCAGCCCCTGGGGGAAGAGCTCGCGATAGATCACGCGCTCGGAAAGCCCCGAGATCACGCGGAAGCCGACGCGTTTGGAAAGCTGGTCGATCGCTTCCGACACGCGCTTCATGTTGCGCGCCTCGATATGCTGCATGCGGTTGCGCAGCACCACCCAGTCGATCGTCTCGCCGTCCGCCATGGCGCGGCGCTTGCGCGATTCCCAGATAAGCTCCGAATAGAAGCTGGGGCGGACGACCTTGAACGTGTCGGGGTCGACCTGGCCGATCAGGTCGAAATCGACGAAGCTGTCGTTCATCGGCGTGACCAGCGTGTCGGCATTGGTGACGGCGATGCGGGCGAACTTGTCGTCGCGGCCCGGCGTGTCGATCACCAGGAAGTCCGCGCCTTCGCCCAGCCGGTCGAGCGCTTCCGAGAAATAGGCCATGCTCTCGCCGTCATGCGTGTCGTAGACGGGCATCGGCAGCTCGCGGCCCATCCGCTTCGTCGTGGCGGCGCGATTGTCGAGATAGCGCCCCATGGTGCGCTGCCGATGATCGAGATCGAAGCACGCGACGCGCGCGCCCTTCGAAGCGAGCGCGATTGCGGTGTGGACCGCGGTGGTGGATTTTCCGGTGCCGCCCTTCTCGTTCGCGAATACGAGAACGTGCAGCCGCTTCGACCCTTCGCTCAACGTCTCAACATCCTTTATTGATCGATCGGCCCGCCCCCCATAGAAGGCCGCGCTTCCGTCTTATCGAAAGTGTTAACGCGTGCAAACAGTCCGTCAGCTCGAAGTCCTTCGCGAGGCGATTGCCGCCTGGCGCCAGGCAGGCGAGCGCATCGCCCTTGTTCCCACCATGGGGGCGCTGCATGACGGGCACATGGCGCTGGTCGATGCGGCCAGGCGCGCGGCGAACCGCGTGGTCGTCTCGATCTTCGTGAACCCGAAGCAGTTCGGCGCCGGCGAGGACCTTGCCAAATATCCCCGCAAGGAAGCTGCGGATTCGCGCATGCTCTCGGGTGCCGGCGTGGACCTGCTGTGGATGCCCCCGGTGGAAATGGTCTATCCCGACGGTTTCGCGACCAACGTCTCGGTCTCGGGCGTGAGCGAAGTGCTCGAAGGCGCGCACCGGCCCGGCCATTTCGACGGCGTGGCGACGGTGGTCGCCAAGCTGTTCAACCAGGTTCAGCCCGACATCGCGTTCTTCGGGGAGAAGGACTGGCAGCAGCTCGCGGTGATCCGCCGCATGACCCTGGACCTCAACCTGCCGGTCGAGATCCAGTCGGTGCTGACCCAGCGCGACGATGACGGCCTCGCTTTGTCGTCGCGCAACGCCTATCTGATGCCCGAGGAGCGCGCCAAGGCCGTCGCGCTGCCCCGCGCGCTCGGCGCGGCGGGCAAGGCGATCGCGGAGGGCAGCGATGTCGAGGCGGCGCTCGCCCAGGCGCGCGAGACGCTCGGCGCGGCGGGCTTCGAGATCGATTATGTCGCGCTCGCCGATGCCGGCACGCTGGAGCCGGTCACGGCCCCCGCGCCGGACCGGCCGCTCCGCCTGCTCGCCGCCGCCAGGATCGGCGCGACCCGGCTGATCGACAACATCGCGATACCCTGAACAAATACAGTTAACGTCGTTAACCATTTGTTTTGAATTCGAGTGCCAAACCCCATTCACCACGAAAGGGTGGAAAAGGGGTGAGCGACATGGGCAGCAGCCTGAAGAGTGCGCGTTTCCTCATCGAGAGCCGGCTGCGCGACGCGGCCCGCGGCGATGCCAACGCGTGTTACGATCTGGGGATGGTCTATTCGAGCGGCGCGGACGGCGTCGGCGTCGACCTCATCGAAGCGCACAAATGGTTCAACATCGCCGCCGTCACCGGGGACAGCCGCGCGCAGGAATGCCGCGCGGAGATCGCCGAGGACATGACCGCGCGCGAGATCATCGAGGCGCAGAAGGCCGCGCGTGCGTGGCTTCGCGGCTTCGAGGTGCGGGCGGCCTGATCAATCCGCGGGGCTGACGTCCAGCTCCATCTCGACTCGGTGCATGCCGGGCCCCCAGCCATTCTCGGTCCGCGCCAGCGCGCGAGCGCCGAAACGGGCAAAGAAAGGGGCCGAATGCTGGCTCGCCGCGATGTCGATCGTGGAGGCGCCCGCCATGCGGGCCGCCTCCAGCGTCGCCGCCATCATCGCGCGGCCCAGGCCGGCTCCCTGCGCATCGGGATCGACCAGGATCCAGTTGAGATGGATCCGGCCCGCGCGCCCCGGCGCGATGCCGAAGGCGGCGCGGACTGCGCCGTCCACCTCGCCGACGCGATAGTCTCGCGCCCGCGCCAGATAGTCCGCATAGTCCGCGCGCTCACCCGGCGCGAAGAAGCGCGGGCAATTGGCATCGAACAGCCCCAGGCACGCCGCCGCGTCGGACGCGGCATAGGGCCGGAAGGCCGGGCTCACTATTTCGCCGCAGCCTTCTTGGCCGGGGCCTTCTTCTTCGCAGGCGCCTTTTTCTTCCCCTTGCCCTTGGCCGGCGCGGCCGCCGCGCGCGCGTCGATCAGCTGGGCGGCTTCCTCCAGGGTCAGCTGGTCCTTGTCGATCGACTTGGGCAGCGTCGCGTTGGTCTCGCCGTCGGTCACGTACGCGCCGTAGCGGCCGTCCATCAGCTTGATCTCGGCCTCGGTGCGCGGATGCTTGCCGAGCAGCTTCAGGGGCTCGCGCGCGGCGCCCCGGGCCGGGCGGCCCGAATTCGCCGCCGCCTCGGCCAGCTTGACCACCGCGGCGTTCATGCCCGTCTCGAACACCTCCATCGTTCCCTGGAGCCGTGCGTATTTGCCGTCATGCGCCAGATAGGGCCCGTAGCGTCCGATCGAGGCAGTGATCGGGTTGCCCGTCTCGGGGTGATTGCCGATCACGCGCGGCAGCCTGAGCAGCTTGAGCGCCAGCTCCAGGTCCAGCTCGACGTCCTTGGGGATCGAGGCGCGTGCCGCTTCCTTGCCTTCGCCGAGCTGGATGTACGGCCCGAACCGGCCCGACTTGCGCTCGACGTTCAGGCCCGTCTCCGGATCCTGGCCGAGCACTTCCGGCCCGTTGTCCTCGCCATTCTCGCCGCCCGGCTGGGCGAAGCGGCGAGTATATTTGCACTCGGGATAGTTGGAGCAGGCGATGAACGCCCCGAACTTGCCGCCGCGCAGCGCAAGTCGGCCGTTGCCGCAATTCGGGCACAGCCGCGGATCGCTGCCGTCCGCCTTTTCCGGGAACAGATAGGGCGCGAGAAACTCGTCCAGCGCCGCGGTGATGTCCGATGGCTTCTGCTCCATCACGTCGGCCGTGCGCGGCTTGAAATCCTTCCAGAACGCCTCGAGCACCGCCTGCCACTGGGCGCGGCCGCCGGACACGTCGTCCAGCTCCTCCTCCAGCTCGGCGGTGAAGTCGTACGACACGTATTTCTGGAAGAAGCGCTCGAGGAACGCAGTCAGCAGCCGCCCGCTCTCCTCGGCGAAGAAGCGGTTCTTCTCGACGCGGACATAGGCGCGGTCCTTCAGCACCTGGATGATCGAGGCATAGGTGGAGGGCCCGCCGATGCCGAGCTCCTCCAGCCGCTTGACCAGCGAGGCTTCCGAGAAGCGCGGCGGCGGCTGGGTGAAGTGCTGCTCGGCATGGACCGCCTTCTTGGCCGGGGTCGCGCCCTCGCTCATCCGCGGCAGGCGGCGCGAATCTTCATCCTCGGAATCATCCCGGCCTTCCTCGTAGAGCGCAAGATAGCCGGGGAAGAGCACCACCTGGCCGGTGGCGCGCAGCCCGTGCTGGCCGGTCGCGTCCTCCAGGTCGATCGTGGTGCGCTCCAGCCGGGCGCTCGCCATCTGGCTGGCCAGCGCGCGCTTCCAGATCAGCTCGTAGAGCCGGCCATGATCCCCCGAGCCCGCCTTGTCCCTGGAGAAGTCGGTTGGGCGGATCGCCTCGTGCGCTTCCTGGGCGTTCTTCGCCTTGGTCTGATACTGGCGCGGCTTGTCGGGCACGTAGCTGCCGTCATAGCGCGTCGCCACGGCCTTGCGGGCCTCCTGGATCGCGCCGGGGTCCATCTGCACGCCGTCGGTACGCATGTAGGTGATCGCGCCGTCTTCGTACAAACCTTGGGCGATCCGCATGGTGTGGCTGGCCGAGAAGCCGAGCTTGCGCGCGGCTTCCTGCTGCAGGGTCGAAGTGGTGAAGGGCGGCGGCGGGTTGCGCATCGCCGGCTTGGTCTCGACCGAGACCACGGTGAAGCGTCCTTCCTCGACCGATTTCTTCGCCGCCTCGGCGGTCTTGCCGTCGCCGATCGACAGCCGGTCGAGCTTGTCGCCCTTCCACTTGACCAGGCGGCTGGTGAACGGCGTGCCGTCCTGCTCCATGTCGGCGGTTACCGACCAGTATTCCTGGGCGCTGAACCCCTCGATCTCGCGCTCGCGCTCGACGATCAGCCGTAGCGCGACCGACTGGACGCGGCCGGCCGACTTGGCGCCGGGCAGCTTGCGCCACAGCACTGGCGACAGCGTGAAGCCCACCAGATAATCGAGCGCGCGCCGCGCGCGATAGGCGTCGATCAGATCGGTATCCAGCTCGCGCGGCTGCTCCATCGCGGTCAGGATCGCCGGCTTGGTGATCGCGTTGAACGTGACGCGCTCGACTTCCTTGGGCAGCGCCTTCTTGTTCCGGAGCACTTCCTGCACGTGCCAGGAAATCGCCTCGCCTTCGCGATCGGGGTCGGTGGCGAGGATCAGTCGGTCGGCCTTCTTCGCTTCGTCGGCAATTGCCTTCAGCTGCTTCGACTTGTCGGCATAGGTTTCCCACTCCATCGCGAACCCTTCCTCGGGATCGACGGAGCCGTCGCGCGCCGGCAAGTCGCGGACGTGGCCGTAGGAGGCGAGGACCCGATAGTCCTTGCCGAGATATTTCTCGATGGTCTTCGCCTTGGCCGGCGATTCTACGATGACGAGCTGCATGGGGGGTAAGCGTTCCTCACGTGTACGCGTGTAAGGTGGGGAGGGGAGACGGGAGCCGTCAACCCGGTTGATCTGGAACCTCGAGCGGTTTTGCGGGTATCACTCGTCGAGGCCGAGGGGGAGCAGGATATTGCCCGAAGAGACAGTGCCGCCGCTTCGCCGCTCGCATCGGCGCCTGTGGATATTGGCAAGCGTCCTCGCCCTGCTCGCCGCGGCCGGTGGCGCCGGCTTCTTCTGGCTCCGCGCGATGCTCGACGTGAAGGCCGAGCCGCCGCCGCGCGCCGGCGACGCCATCGAGGTGCCTCGTCAGGTCTCGGCGATCGACGTACCGCTCGATGTCCATGTCTCCGTCCTCAGCCGCGCGCTCGAAAGGGCAGTGCCGCGCACGCTCTGGTCGATCAACCAGCAGATCGACAATTGCGTGCCGGCGCAGCGTGTGAAGCTGTTCAGCAGGAAGCTCAAGGTCACGCCCGATCTCGGCTGCACCGTGACCGGCACCGTCACGCGCTCCGCGATCCGGCTGCGCGGGGTGGGCGACGAGATCGTCGCCGACGTGCCGATCCGCGCGACCATCGCCGCGCGCCATGTCGGCGGCTTCCTCAAGGGGAAGACCGCGACCGGATCGGCGATGGTCCATGCCCGGGTCCGCCTGTCGATGACCGAGAACTGGCAGCCGCGCGCCACCGTCCGCCTTGCCTATGACTGGACCGCGCCGCCCGGCATCGATTTCCTCGGCCGCCGTATCACCTTCACCGACAAGGCCGACGAGAAGCTCCGCCCGGTGGTCCGCGATCTCGAACAGTCGCTGCCCCGCGAGATCGCGAAGCTCAACATCCGCGCCCGCGTCGCCGATGCCTGGCGGCAGAGCTTCACTTCGCTCCAGCTCAATGCCGAGAATCCGCCGGTCTGGATGCGGATCACGCCGCAGAAGCTCAACTATGGCGGCTATGGCCTGGCGGGCAGCCGGTTGCGTCTGCGCCTCGGCCTGTCCGCGCTCACCGAGACCTTCGTGGGGCCCCGGCCCGCGGATCCCGCGCCCACGCCGCTGCCGCCGCTCGGCCGGGATGCGCATGGCGCGAAGCTCGCCTTCTTCATCCCGGTGATCGCTGACTATGCCCAGTTGGAGCCGGTGCTCCAGAAGGCGCTCGACAAGCGCGCGAAGCGGCCCTTCGTGCTGCCGGGCATCGGCCCGGTGGTCGCGCGGTTCGACAAGGTGACCGGCTATGGCACCACCGGCGGGCGCATCGCCGTGGGACTCACCATCGCCGCTCGCCCGCAGAACGGCAAGGCCGAGACGCACGGCCTGGTCTGGCTCACCGCGAAGCCGGTCAACGCCCCCGGCTCGCAGCGCGTGTATTTCGAGCAGCTGGCCGTCTCGGGCGAGACCGATCGGATCGAGGGAGACCTGCTCGTCCGCCTCGTCCAGAGCCCCGGCGTGGCCGAGACGCTCGCCGAATCGCTCACCCAGAACTTCACGCAGGATTTCGACAAGCTGCTCGGCAAGGTCCGGCGCGCCATCGTCCAGAAGCGCGCCGGCGACTTCGTGATCCGCGCCGACATCGCCGATGTGCGCACCGGCGAGCTCAAGGCCGCGGGGCAGGGCGTGTACCTGCCCGTCTGGGCGTCCGGCACGGCGCGGGTGGAGTATCTGCCGGGCAAATAGAGCCGCCTCCTCCATTCCCTCGTCATCCTGACTTGTCCGAGGGAAATTACCCCTGTTGCGTCATCCCCGCGAAGGCGGGGACCCAGAGTCCCGGGCGACACGGCAGAGAAACCCTGGATCCCCGCCTGCGCGGGGATGACGGTCATTGGACCATCCTCGCCCAAGGGGGCCCCGGATCAAGTCCGGGGCCAGCATGACGAAGGGCATTTGGAGGGGAGGAGGCTCAGCCCTGCATCCGCGCTCGCACCGCGTCGATGTCCGCCGCCGCATGCCGTTCCGGCACGCGCTGGTCTTCCGGCCCCGTGCCGCGATTGACCAGCCGGCCGCGCTGGACGGGCTCGCGCGCGGCCACTTCGGCGGCCCAGCGGTTGAAGTGGGTATATTCGGCGGCGTTCAGGAACTCGGCCGCACCGGCATAGGCGTCGCCGCGCGCCACGCCGCCATACCAGGGCCAGATCGCCATGTCCGCGATCGTATAGTCGTCGCCCGCCATGTAGCGGTTGCGTGCCAGATGCGTGTCGAGCACGTGGAGCTGGCGCTTCACTTCCATCGCATAGCGGTTGATCGCATATTCGATCTTGTAGGGCGCATAGACGAAGAAATGGCCGAAGCCGCCGCCCAGGAAGGGCGCCGACCCCATCTGCCACATCAGCCAGCTCATCGTCGCCGCGCGCTTCGCCGGATCGGTCGGCAGGAAGGCGCCGAACTTCTCGGCGAGATAGACCAGGATCGCCCCGCTCTCGAACAGG